>SNQJ01S0127286.1:0-26357 GCA_010110895.2 Picea sitchensis | reverse complement strand
ATCACTTAGGTATTTCTAACTCATCCTTAATGAACATACATCATCCCTTAGAAGTGAAAACAGATTGATTTCCCCCATCTCCTATAAATTGTCAAAGAAGTTAAAGATATGGTGAAGGGAAATTCAATTGGGAAATGCATGTATCTTCACCAGGGCTATGGACGCTTGCTGGCAGTGAAGCAAGGCCTATGATGTCGGGGTGACTACACCATAGGCTATGATTTTTTTTGGCAGTGTAGCAACACCATGAGGAGGAGGAAGAATATCAATGAGTATCTTTATTTCAATACTCACTCAAATAGTTTCCTTAGAAATAACTCTGATCCAACCTTAATAATTACCTTTAGGATATTAAAACCCTGAGTTACAAAACACTAGTTATAAATTTGACTCCTTAGCCAAAATTTATGATTGCATTACCCTGAATAATTCCAGAGTAAAGTTGAATGAGTGAAAATATTTTTATCCTTCTTTGGATTTACTCTATAAAATAATGTTAAATTCTGAATTTAGTAGTGGTTCAATTTCTTCAATTATAGATTAATCAATTAATGAGAAGAATATATTTTACTGTTGTTTTTAAGAGAAAATAACATTCACTAGAAGTGTTTAATTAGTTTTCTTCCAGAATATTGACTCCATAGCCCAACATGAAGCACATGGTCTGCAGTTCTTAAGTGTCTCGTAGGGAGACACAATCCCAGATGGAGCCAGATGTTGTAACATAATCTAAATTTTTCATAATATCTAGAAAATAAATAAATTTAGTAGGTATTTTTATATTTTGTAAATAATATTTGAATAAAATTTTATAGGATTTTTAGCTTTATAAGGTTTTTGTATTGTTTAAATTAGTTTATGTTATATATTTTAATGTAAATTATTATTTTAAAAAATGTTATAGTTTTATATTTTAATAGCGCTTAGTTTAAATTGACTTTTAATATAGTTATATCAAATTTTTCTTACTTTTATAGTTTATCATTTATTTATTTAATAAAGTGTATGTTTAACACAGGAATGATCTCGCGATCAAACATATTGATCAACGACTCACATTCTATTGTGCCCCCTCACATGTTCAATAGTTAACAAACGAGAGGGGGTCACGAAACTCAACCAGATTTAAAGGTTTTGTGATGTGTCACACATTTGTCAATTGTGACCCCCCCTCCTACAGTTAGTATAACCACATAGGACCCCTTGCAATTAACACAGATATCATGCATGTCCCAAATGACGACAACATGCAGAAAAGAAAATCATGCTTTGTATCAACGACACCTCAGAATCAATATTTGTCATGTGTCATCGAATAAGAGCCTGCCACATGTCTAGTAAAATGTGATTTGACCCGATGGCTAAGAATATTCCAAGCTACAATAAGTGATAATGACAGATCAGTGAAATGAAGGTGTGTGAAAAGTCAAATTTATGTAGAGGAAGGGTATGATAAGTCCAATTTAGTTCTTATTTCTACATGTTGTCATCTTCAAAATTACACTTCGCAACCAAATATCAGTTGCCACGTTTTAAAAACAATCATGCATAATTATTTCGCCAAGAATTTCCAGAAGTTGAAGTCCCTGTCATCAACAAAAGCTCCAGTTAGTTATGAAGTCAGGTTATACAAAGGTCTTATCGCTCATAGAAGACCGAGATTACATAATGAATGGAGATCATTAAACATATTAAGATGGTGACACTTATACCTTCATCCATGATGCGTCAGGGTATCTCCATCTATTATAGCCAGTCAAAGTACAAAATGAATAATTATTAATTATAAGAAACGATTATCTGTTCTATAAAGATCAGATTTGATCAAATTATAACATATTTTTAAATAGACATGCAAAGGAGAAGATAATTCGTCTCTGTTATGATTGAAACGTTGTTTCTGATAAATAACATGATCTTGATTAAGATTTATTGGGAAGAGACAGTTTCAAACAATTGTTTTTCCTAAGAAATCCATGTCAAGGAAATTGTTAAAGAGAAATATATGGAAACAATTTCATTCTTTTAGGAAAATCTCAGTATTCAGATAGATCATGGAATTAAACAAATTCCCACTGATTATAAAAGGAGGAAAAATTCAATGTAAAGGAGGAGCTTTTTAGGCCCGAGGAAGATAGATCTTTAATAAAAATTTGGAAAGTTTTGAGTGATTCAAAATTTATGTGTTTCATGTCATGTGATTTCTCTCTCTTATGTTGTTTCTATTTTCATAAATTCACTGTTGGATGTATCTGTTACTGAACTTGTAATAATTTAGTACAACTACTACTATTTCAAGTGTGAAAGGGATCATTAAAGCTAAATTTATTCGACATACTGTGAGTATTAAGAGGACCTGTGCTTAATTTTTATTATACATTTTTTAATAGAAACAAATTGTCCTTTTTGTTCAATTTATATTCTTAGTTCATATACATATTCTACATAATTTCTTCTAATTGATAAGTAAAATAATATTTGTCAGAAGATAGATTATTTTACTATCATTTTCTATTATTCTTAATTCTTATGTCATCTCTTAAAGGATTTAATTGATTGAAACATTGAAATGATGCCCTCAAAATTTGATTGTTAAAGTAGTGAATATTAGTAATTAAGGCCTGAAGTGAATTAGTAAAACACTATGTTTTAGGACAGATTAAATTAAGCAAAAAAAATCAAAATTAATGGATGACTTGGCAACGTTTCCTATCCCCAATCATCTCAAGGGTTACAACATAGTCTCAAGTTCATGGAATTGCAATTGTCTCCTTTTGCTTTGGCCATGTGTCTCCCTTTTTTTTGCCTCCTCATCTTTGATCCCCTGGGATCCTACCCACTGCTTTGGTCCTTGTATTCCTTCAACTCCAATATTATTTACTACTCTTAATAGTCTCTGATCCATGTGCACAATTATAATATGTTTTGTTTTTAAATATTGCACCACCCTATCCTTCCCGTTGTCGCGACCATGCTATCTTCAAAATTCAAAACAAAGGGCCCAACAAGCTCCAACCATACCTGTTGACTTTCCCTCAAGTAAAATTCCATCAGTTTCACTGGATTCAACATCCTCTGCTTCCTTTCCAAAGAAGGGACCCAACTTTGGGACCACCTCCAAAAATTTTCCTTTGAATTCATGAAATTCATTTAATTCCTTGGACTATTTTCCTACCAAAATATTTAACCTTGCCAACTATTCATTGGCTTGGTTGGTGTCAAGTACTTGTGGCCTTGTCCCTTGCGCTAATGTCCACTTGAAATATTTTGAATTGTGTAGTTTTTGGAGTGTCGTTGTAGTGTCCAAGTKCCACTGGTATAAAAAATTTCCACTATCACTAGACCTACCTATTGGACCGATATAATTGGTCCAATTTTTCATAAAATTTCTGGATTTCCAGCAACTTTTCATCTCACACCACTAGGTCTTTCCTCTACTCTACCTCTTGTTGCARCCAATTAATTTTCTCTTGAATGGMTTCTGATGGTTTCTCCCTTATTTTATGATTTGTATCTAGTTATGCATGATCATGATGTTTTCCTTACATTGGTTAGTTGTGACTTGTATATTCTCTTTCATTTGATTTGTGGATTGTGTTGTAGGCTCTATACTTTGTATTATATGGGCCATATTTTGTTGTTCGGTCAATCATTCAGAATCCACAGTTTCTTTTAATTGGTGCTTCCCTTTATGGAATACATGTTGAAGTTTCTTGGCGCTGTTTGTTAAAGGGGTGTTTGGCGCTAAATCGTGAAGTTCAATGTCTTCTGCTTGGATGACCGACCACATGTTGATGAGTCAGACTCAATGTAATGTCCCTAATCCGAACTTCATTTGTAATTGTACATATAGGATGGTGAGCCATCGATACCAATTGTAAATGTAAATGCACATATATTCTGGTGAGTCGTTGGCACCAAGTTTTGGTTTTGTGCACACTTGAGTAGTGCGCGAGGAATTTTTATCAAGGAAAGGTTATGCACATTTCATGGTGTTGCGCACATGTGGGTATGTGTGTGTGGTTTCACATCAAGGAAAGGGTGCACACATTTCATAGTGTTGTGAAAACTTGGGTAAGTGCACGTGGTTGTACATCAAGGGAAGGGTGTGCACATTCCATATGTTATGCACACTTGAGTAAGTGCACAGGGATTACCTTGAAGTGCGCATGGAGCCGAGTTTTATATATATATATATATATATATATNATATTTTATTAATATTTCCAAAAAGTGTAATTATGGATATTTATTTATCCTAAGTTTCTAAGGGATGGGAACAAGTCACCATGTGGATAAAGCTACTTCTGAAGGTGACAAGTGTCTAGTTTAAGGCATGCAATATATATTGTTGGCCTTAGTGTATTTTGGGGAATATTTTAATTTTCAATTCTTATGTGCACAAGGGGTTTGACCAACTTAGAAAACACAACCATTGACTTATCTATAGAGAAAATATTGTATGGGGTTTATTGTATTGTAACCAAAGTTTTGTTGTTTAAAAGGCAGATTTTCAGGCCCGTGAGAATTCCCTCTAGGTGAGAAATTTGTTTTCGAAGAGGTAGGTTGTTGGGATTGTGAGAATTCTCTCTATGTGAGAGATTTATTTTCGAAGAGGTGGGTGTTCAGGCCCCTGAACATTCTCTCTAGGTGAGAGTTTTCCTGAGAATTGTTCCCTGGTGCACTGAGCATTAATTACACGGATCTCAGACTTCTTTTCCAGTCCACTGCTGGAACCCTTGAAGGGAAGTGGGGTAGCCAAGGGACTGTTGATCAGAGAAGGGGCACACTTCCTTGGGTGGAACAAGCATGTGGGGAAGGAGAGACTTTAGGCTAGTTGTAGCAGAGGCACCTTGGACTGAACAATTCTAATGATTATCATACCTTAGCTTGGCATTATGAACCCTTTTTCCCTGGTGGAGTTAAGCCCCAGCTCAAGGGTGACCTATTGCTGAAAGTGTATGAGAAACATAGTCTATGGATGGGAGGAACGTTTGAGTTCTACGCACAGTTGGTGAATTTTCATAAAAGATAAGTTTCCTTTATGTACTTGTCTCATTTACTGTGTTCTTAATTATCTATGTTTGATATGAGTTTAATTCTTGTATGATGTTGCATATATTTAATTTTTATTATTTTGAATAATGATTCTTGCGCATGTAAGTGTGATGTTGATATTCAATATTTTTAGTCATAGTTGTTGAGAATGACAATTGTTATTATTTATTTTTGTTAAGTTAACTTTATAATGATGGTCATGAGTCTCTGAGGTGAGGATTAGAAAGGCCGTGCGTATAGGGAATTTCTCTGTTCACACAAGAGGATGGATTTGCTTGTGTGCACAAGGAGAACACAATTTGTGTATGACACTAGAATGGTTGCGCGCGCAGTAGTGATCATATGTTCAGAATGGAGTACACACACAATAAGGTTGTGTGCTCAGTATGCTTGTGCATGCAATTGTAGTGTGTTACTTATGCTTTTATAAGTTGTGTCAAAAGAGGAAAGTTGTGTGGTGCAACCTAATTTGGGGTCGAGTGCGTCACTTTAGGTATTTCTGTGCACAACAATGTTATAGAGTAGAATCTGCACACTAGATTTTGGTGTAGCATTGCTCAATAGTAAGCTGGGTACATTACATTATGGTATTAGTGTTGTGTATGTGTGATATTCTTTGCACGACTAGACCTAGTGTCTTCTACGTTGTGTCGGGCACGCGGGGGGGTTGATGGGGCTGATAGCCCCCCTGCGTAGGGGTTCCAGGGAAACAACTCTGAGAAATTTGTTTTTCCTCAGGAAACTTATCATATTTTTTTGCCTCATTTTTCATGTCACCTTGATTTTCGTGTCCATTGTTTGGCAGTTTTTCAGCACATGGTTTTTGTCAATGGTTTTCTATTTCCGGTCAAGGAATTAGGGTTGTTGACTAATACAAGTCATTGGGTTAGGGTTTTGGATGTCGTTGGATCCTATATGTATAGTGTGTTGTAAAAAATGTATCACAATGAATGAATATAGAATATGTTGGTTTTCTCGGTTTGGGTTTCCAGGGGAAAAATCTTTGTGTAATGTGTGTATTTTCCATTGTATCTTTTTTGTTCTTTTACTAAAAATTTGTTTGCAGTAAACATTGTACAAGGTTAAAATCTACATTTGGTATTAGACATTTTTTGGCTTCAGGGGGACGCCTTTTTGTTCAAGGGTTTGGCTCGGGACTGATATAATCCTTGTTACAATGGGAGATCTGTGGTATTGATTTTCCAGGTGAAAAGAAATGGCGAGCAATTCGAAAATGGAGATCGAGAAGTTTAATGGGAAATTTTTTGAGTTGTGGAAGCTCAAGATTGAAGATATGTTGGTGGACAAGGATCAGTGGATCGCGATGGATCCAGGTACTGCACCTACATGAACTTCAACAGATGACTAGAAAAAGTTGGATCGAAAGGTGAAGAGCACAATCCGACTGTGTATCTCAGATTCGGTATTACTGAATGTGTTAGAGGAAGCTACAACCAAATATTTATGGGATAAGTTGGGGAAGTTGTATTAGTCTAAGTCCCTAGTAAATAAACTATTCCTGAGAAATAAGTTGTATAACATGAGGATGAGAGATGGAGACTCGGTGGAAGATCATTTGAACTGCTTCAACACCATGGTAATTCAGTTAGTATCCATTGAGATTAAAATTTCAGATGAAGATAAGTGTATCATTTTACTGTGCTCTTTACCAGACTCGTGGGATAGTATGGTTGTGGCCATAGGTAGTAATACAACTTCCTTGAAGTTTGATGAAGTGGCCTCATACTTGTTGTCGGAGGAGATGAGACAGAAGAATATGGAAGGATAGAGCATAAATGCATTATTTGCAAGAGGATGCTCCTAGGAAAGAAATAGATCTAAGTCCTCAAGTGGGAGATATAAGTCTCCTGGAAAGTTTGTAAAGGTACGCTGGAGATGTGGAAAAGAAGGGCACTACAAGAAGTAGTGTAGATCCAAAGTTGAAAAAAAGAAGGGATCTGAAGAATCTCCCTCTATAGAAGAAAATACCTCCAAGGAAGAAGGAGGGGATGTGTACTTGACTTCTTCAAGCACACATGAAGATCATGAGGCATGGTTGGTTGAATCAGGTGCATCCTCTCATATGACTCCCCACAGGGAGTGGTTCTGTAAATATGAAAGGTATGATGGAGGTAATGTTTTCCTAGGTGATGAATCGACAAAAAAAATCATAGGTCGAGGAAAAGTCAAGTTGAGGCTCATAGATGGAAGGATTAGAACACTACATGGTGTTCTGCACATCCCAATGCTAGATAGAAATTTGATTTCTGTAAGAAAAATGGACGATGCAGAGGTAAAAACAATATTTGAAAAGGAAACATGCAGGATGGTTCGAGGAGCAATGTTGCTGCTAAAGAGAGTTTTGTTTGGAAGTCTGTATAAGATGCAATGAATCAGTATTAGTGATGGGTGTATAGTTCCATTGTTCATGATATTGGAGTTGAAGAAGAAAGAACTCCTACAGTCTCTAGAAAAAAGGTTATGTTGTGGCATCAAAGACCATGGTATATCAGAGAGAAGGGTCTTTGAATACTACACGGTAAAGGTATGGTTGAAGGTATGTCTAAATGCTCTCTGGATTTTGATTTCTGTGAACATTTTGTATATGGAAATCATAATCGGGTAAGATTCCCCTCTGGTGCAACGAGGGCAGAAATAATTTTACAGCTAGTTCACAGTGATGTGTTTGGACCTGTGTCAGTTCCATCATTGGGAAAATCTGTATCCTATGTCTCATTTATAGATGACTTCTAGAGGAATACTTGGATATATTTCCTCAGGAAGAAATCTGAAGTATTTTACAAGTTTAAGGCTCTTGTTGAGAATCAAACAGAGAAAAGAATCAAGGTGCTGAGGACAGATAATGGCGGAGAGTTCTGCGAGAATAAATTTGAAGAATCATGTAAGAATTTTGGTATAGAAAGGCAGAAGACTAATCCATATACACCTCAACATAATGGAGTTGTATAAATGATTAACAAGACACTGATGGAAAAAACAAGGTGCATTCTCAATGGTGCTGGGTTAGGGAAATAATTTTGGGAAGAGGCAGTGGGTACTGCTTGTTACCTGGTCAACATTTCATGCTCAACAACGCTGGATGACAAGAATCCACAAGAGAAATGGACTTGTAATAAACCTTCTCTCACACATCTCAAGGTATTTGGCTGTGAGGCCTATGTTCATGTTCCAAAGGAAAACATGAGTAAGCTAGATAAGAAGGTTGAAAAGTGTATCTTTATTGGGTATAATATGGTCTCAAAGGTTATAATCTTTGGAACTCAGAAACTAAGAAGGTTGTGTATAGCCGATATGTGGTATTTAGAGAAATGAAGGATGTTGTTAAACAAGAAGTCCTACCAAGTAAGGAAGAACCAGAGAAAATAGAGTTTGATTTAAAGGATGATGAATCAGACTCTACATAAGAACATGAATCATAAGAAGAAGATCCTCATACTCCAATATTGAGGAGATCGATTTGAGAAAGAAGGCTACCAGAAATGTATACTCCATTTTATTTACGTTCAAATTTTGCTTTGTCTATTACTAATAATGATCCTAGAACTGTCATGGAGACAATGGATTTAGAGGATGGAAAACTCTGGAAAAAGGCCAAGGATGAAGAAATGGCAACCTTGGATAAGAATGAGGCTTGGGATCTAGTGGATTTTCCAACTGGAAGAAATCCCATTAGCAACAAATGGGTATTTAAAAATAAGTTGAATGCAAAAGGAAAAGTGGATAAATACAAAGCTTGGTTAGTAGCAAAGGGTTATTCCCAGGTTGAGGAAATTGATTTTGGTGAGATTTTTTCTCATGTTGCCAAGTTAACTTCTATAAGATTTATGTTATCTATTGCTGCTGCATTTGATTTTGAAGTAGAACAAATGGATGTGAATACAACATTCCTACATGGGGATTTGGAAGAATAAATCTATATGAAGTAGCCATGAGGCTTTGTTGTGAAGGGAAATAAGGATATGGTATGCAAGCTGAAAATTCCATGTATGGTTTAAACAATCACCAAGGATGTGGTATCAAAAATTTGATACTTATATGCTGGGACTTGGCTTCACAAGGAGCAAAGAGGATGACTGTGTGTATTTTAATTAATTGGTGATCATTTGATTTATTTGGTCTTTTATGTGGATGACATGTCACTGATAGGAAACAACAAGGAGATTATCCAGGATGTAAAAACTCAGTTTTCCTCTAAATTTGAGATGAAGGATCTAGGTTCTGCAAATTTCATTTTGGGAGTGGGAATTAAAAGAGATCGAAAACAGAGGAAACTATGGTTAAATCATAGAAAATATGCCGAGACAATATTGCAAAGGTTTAATATGAAAGAATGTAAACTGGTCAAGGTCCCTATTCCAGTTAGTGTAAATTTATTTGTGGATCAGTGTCCCAAGACACAGGAAGAGGAGGAGGACATTGGTATCAAAACATATTGGTAACGCGAGGAACGTTACAGATTGGTACGTCGATATGAATGGTTATGGTACAAAATCCAAGGAGAAGTGAATAAACATGGTAGACACCATAAAGGGACTGCAAAAAAATGTCCAAAGCTATAAAGTTGATAATGAGAGGCTTATGAAATCCAGGGAGMAACAATATGACTTCAATATCAAGTTGATGCAAAGGTTGGACATAATAGAAAATAAAACAGATAAGGAAACAAAGTCAAGCAGGTCAAGAAGTCGCAGGTCTCATGGTGAGAGAAGAGAAACAAGAAGTGTTGATAGGAAACATCATCACTCACTAAAGTATTCATTTAGGAAAGCACACAGTAGCTAAAATCCATCTCGTGTCAGAAAGAAGAAGATAAAGACTGGGGTAGACGAGCTACAAGGAGAAATGAATAAGATCAAGCCTCCTACCTTTGATGATGAGCACAAGAAGGATGAAGATGTGGAGACCTAGATGCTAGGTATGAGGAAGTACTTCCAGCTGCATAATTATTCTACGCAAGCATAAGGGAGAATTTCCATCTACCAGCTAAAAGGAAAAGCATCAATGTGGTGGGATCAATTCGTGCAATTGCAACACATTGATGAAAAAAAGGTTAATTGGAGGGATTTCAAGAGGTATTTTGAAAATAAATACTTAACCAAGAGATACTACGACAAGAAAATGAAGGATTTATTTGAACTCAAGCTTGGGAGTATGACAATAAATGAGTATGAAAGAAGATTCTTAGAGCTGCTAAAATATGTCGCATTCATTAAGAATGAACAATTTAAAATTCAAAGGTACTTGAGTGGGTTTCCCTCTTTTATTAGTGAAAAGATACAATATGATGACCCCAAGACATTGGAGAAAACCATTAGGTGCGCTAAAGGTCTTTATGATCAACAAAGGGGAAGACAAAATTTCCAAAAGGCTTGGGAAGACAAGATGAAAAGCAAGGTGGAACAAAGAAAGAAGGGGACTAATCCACCATTTTTATGAAATACTGTGCAAGGACAACCAACTCCCAAGGAGCCCAGAATGACGAAGGCAGTGGGATAAAAACTAAGGCAACAACCTATTCAATGTTGGGGTTGTGGTGGATAACATATGTGTAGAGATTTCTCTCAAAGAGATGAAAAAGTGAGCACTGCACACAATGTACAACAAGTTGTGACAATTGAAGACATGATCATAAATGTACCTAGGATTTACACAATACTAGATAACAAGAAAGTTGAGTTTCAATCGCAGATGATTGAAGTGGAAGGTAAGATTAATGACCAACCCATTTCTATTTTAATTTATTTAGGAGATAGTCATAGTTATCTAAATCCTAAGATGGTGGAAAGATTCCAATTTCCTAGAATCAATCTTGGAAACCCTTGGTTGGTGCAATTAGCTATAGGAGAAAAAATGAAAATTAATGAGATGGTTAAGGCATATCCAATGGAAATGAATGGGCCGTGCACAAAGGATTTTTTGAATATCATACCTTTGGGCTCGTATTATTGCCTCATTGGTATGGATTGGTTGGACCAACATCATTTTGTTCTAGACTATTACAATAATGCACTTACTTTCTTCGACGAGGAAGGAAACTTAAGAATAGTTCAAGGAATTCCAAGAGTTGTAACTATTAGAGAAGTTTCAGCCTTGCATTTGAAGAAAATCTATAAGAAATGATGTCAAGTATTTGGAGCGCACATGGAGGAGGAACCTAAGGATAAAGTACCAAATGTTGAAGACTACAGAGTACTGAAAGAATTTGAGGATGTCTTTAAAGAGATACCGGGATTGCCACTAGAAAGAGATATCGATTTATCTATAAATTTGATGCCTGGAGAAACACCTGTATCCAAGACTCCTTATAGGATGAGTACCCCAGAGATGAAAAAATTATAGATGCAAATCGAAGAGATTCTGAAGAAGGGGTATATACGCCCAAGTGTGTCACCTTGGTGTTCCCTAGTATTGTTCGTGAAGAATAAGGATGGTACACTGATGATTTGTATTGACTTCAGGAAGTTGAACAAAGTAACAGTAAAAAAAAAGTATCCTTTGCCAAGGATAGATGACCCCTTTGATCAGTTGAGGGGGGCGTAGATATTTTCAAATATTGATCTCATATATGGATATCACCAAGTGAGAATTAAAGAATAAGACATCAACAAGAATGACTTCAGAACAAGGTACATACATTATGAGTTCACAGTGGTTCCATTCAGGTTGTCAAATGCACCATCTGTCTTCATGTGTTTGATGAATGGAATTTTCAAAAGTTACTTAGATAATTTTGTCATTGTGTTTCTGGATGACATACTTATTTACTCAAAGTTTGAAGAAGAGCATGAGTAACACTTGAGGATGGTGATACAAGTATTGAGGGAGCATCAACTATATCCAAATTTGAGCAAGTGCTCATTTTACCAGCGACAGATTCATTATTTGGCTCATATTGTTTTCAAGGAAGGAACAACCGTGGATCCAAAAAAGATAAAGGCCATTGAAGAATGGACAACACCAAGAAATGTCATTTAGGTGAGGTCCTTCATGGGACTTGCAGGTTATTACAGAAGGTTTATTGAAGGCTTCTAAAAAATTCCACACCCAATTACATCCTTAAAAAAGAAAGTTGTGTGATTTGAGTGGACTTCTAACTGTGAAAGGAGTTTTCAACACTTGAAGAGTTGATTGACAAGTGCACCAATTTTGAGAATTGTTGATTCAAATGGAAACTTCGTTGTGTGCACGAATGCATGAAAGGAAGGGATCGGTGGATTCCTTAGTGAGAATGGGCTTGTGGTGTGCTACGAATCTAGAAAGTTAAAAGAGCATGAAAGGCACTATGTTACTCATGACTTTTAATTGGAAGCCATAATGCATGCATTGAGGATGTGGCGACACTATCTCATGGGAAAAATATTCGAGTTGAGGACAAATTATAGTGGTCTGAAGTATCTCTTTGGACAACCAAGTTTAAATTCCAGAAAAAGCAGGTGGTTAGAATTCCTCAATGAGTATGAATTTGACATAAAGTATATCAGAGGAAAATAGAACAAGGTGGTTGATACACTCATCAAGAGGGTGCATGAGATGCATGCTACAACCATTAGCATGTACAAATCAGATTTGAGTGCCATAATTTTAGAGGTTTTCAAATCAAATCAGCGCTATGTGGACATAAAGGATAAATTACAACAAGGTATGTCACAATAGAAATTTTAAAATTATGAGTTAAAAGAGGATGGAATCATCATGTATAGGTGCATAGTTTATGTGCCAAATGATCAGGAGTTGAAAATTTTGTTATTTCCATAGATGCATAAAGTTCCTTATGATGGACATATAGGCTACCAAAATACAATATAAACGGTCAAACAAAAATATTACTGGCCAGGTATGAAAAAGGAGGTTGTTGATTTTATTGCTAGATGCCTTGAATTTCAAAAGGTCAAGGCTGAACACAAACATCTAACTGGTTTGATACAACCTTTTCCCATTCCTAAGTGGAAGTGGGAAGTTGTAACCACAGATTTCATTACTAAGCTACCTAGGACTGCTAAACAACATGATTCTATTATGGTAGTGGTTTACAAGTTTGCTAAATCTACCCATTTTATTCCAGTGAAGTCAGTGCACAAGGAATCCAACATTGTTGAAATATACATGTGAAAAATTGCTAAGTTGCATGGTGTACCTAAGATAATTGTGTTTGACAGAGATTCCAAGTTCACATCGAACTTTTGGATAGGGATATTCAAAGGATTTGGGACAAATATGAACTTTAGCACAACATATCACCCTGAGACAGATAGAAAAACAGAGAGGGTAAATTAGGTGATTGAAGATATTCTCAGGATATATGTGTTTCAGGATTAATCCGTGAGTGCGGACACAAACCTATCTCCCTAGATCCACCTGGATCTAGAACAAAACAAGACAGAATGATACTCTTTCCCTAGATTTTAACTATTGAATGAACTAGGAGGCAAAAATCATGAACATATCGTATGATCGCTTCCTTGGGTCTTTGTTGTACCAATTTCGCTTCGATGCTCTTGTGCAGTCCAGACCAAGACAGTTCAAACCAATCGAAGTGAAAACAACTCAATATATTCAACAGTTAATCTATACATATGATCAAGGAGTTATGTAATAAAGTGCAATCAACTTTATGGGAAAGGGACACATTACTATATTATATTGATAGAAAGCAAAACTTACAACCTGAGCCTTGATGTTGCAAGCCTCCTTTCGATGGCTCCTAGCTCTGACACACACACTTGCTCATGCATGAAGAAAATCAACCACTTTTGATAACCTTGCTGGTTTCTCTAGCTGCTGTAGCATCAGTCCTTCATACAATCTTCCACTAATTCTCCAATCAATCTCTTGCTAGTTTGCTTCTAACCTTTTACATAAGCATTCCCCTCAATATATAGGAGAGAATAGATTAGTTACTTGGATAGGAATGATCCCAAAATATCAGGAAAACCAGTACTTAGATAACCATTCGAATGCCAACTCATCTTTCTAGAAGATTCCCTTCTAGAAGGTTCGAGAATTTATCTTTTTCTTTCTTTTAGAAGATGTTCGCACCCTGATAGTTAGGTACAGTGCGAACTTCTTGCACTCCAGCTTAATGCAGCCTGCGAGAATCATGAATTCTCGCAGGCAAATATATAGGTAGCCTGCGAACCTCTCTTAAAAATATGATTTCTGGAAAGAGACAAAGGTAACTTTTCTCAGGAAAGTGTCTTAGTGAAGAGCCTGATTTCTCCATCATCATTACATCATCATGACGACCAAAATTATGGATAACAATATGTGATGGATTAACCATCAAAATGGGAAGAATACCTTCACTTGGTAGATTTTGCTTACAACAATGGGTATCAATCATCTCTAAAGATGATCCCATTTGAGGCACTTTATGGTAGAAATTGAAACACGCTAGTAGTTGGGACAACCCAACAAACCGCGCAGTGGTGGGGCCATATATGATCCGGGAAATGGAAGAGAAGATGGTAAATATAAAGTATAATTTAAAGGCTACCTAATATAGGAAGAAAATCTGCGCAGATAAAGGCATAACCCATAGAGAGTTTAAAATGGGTGACCATGTGTTATTAAAACTAAAATCCAGATGCAGTTCCCTGAAGTTGGGAAATTTTTCTAAGTTGGTAGCACGCTACTGTGGGCCATTTGAAATCCTAGAGAGGATTGGTCCTGTCACATATATGCTTGCATTTCCTACATCCTTGTGCATTCATAATGTTTTCCATGTATCATTTCTTAAAAAGTACGTACATGATGTTAATCATATTATTGATTGGAATGCGATTTTTGAGTACGATCGGTTTCCATATTGGATCGAAAAATAAAACATCTCCATAATCGATCCATGGAGCTAGTAAAGGTCCAATGGACTTGGTACGGTCCTAAGGATGTAACTTGGGAGTGCGAGGATGCTTGCGAGATGAGTATCCACATCTTTTTGAATATTTTTGAAATTTTGTATGTACATGTGTATATAATGCATTGAGGACAATGCATAAATAATGGGGAGGGGAATGTAATGTCCCTAATCTGAACCCCATTTGTAATTGCACATATAGGCTCGTGAGCCATTGGCACCAATGTTTAGTTTTATGCGCACCTAAGTAGTACGCGATGAATTTTTATCAAGGAAAGGGTGGGCACTTTTCATAGTGTTGTGCACACCTGGGTAAGTGCGCGTGGTTGCACATCAAAGAAAGGGTGCACACATTTCATAGTGTTGTACACACCTAGGTAAGTGCGCATGGTTTCACATCTAGGGAAGGGTGCACACGTTCGACAGTGTTGCTTGCACTTGAGTAAGTGTGTGGGGATTACCTTGAAGTGTGCATCAAGCCGAGTTATATATATATATATATGTGTGTGTGTGTGTGTGTGTGTGTATTTGAGGCCAGAGAGCCTATGTGGTTATGAGGCTGGTGAGATAGGATGCAAATAGGCCAATGCACATATCATTGTAAAATGTAATCCCACTCAATTTATTAACTATATCACATCGTTGTGCACATACAAATCCGATGAAAAGAGACGGGGGACTAACTCCACCGAAAAGGGAAAGGGGGGGGGGGGACTGAAGTCCAAGGGAATATTTTATTAATATTTATGAAAAGTGTAATTATGGATATTTCCGAGGGATGGGAATGAGTCATCCTGTGGCTAAAGCTACTTTTGAAGGTGACAGGTGTCCAGTTTAAGGCATGCAATATATTTTGTTGTCCTTAGTGTATTTTGGGGAATCTTTTCATTTTCAATTCTCATGTGTAGAAGGGGTCGAACCAACTGATAAAACACGACCATTACCTTATCTAGAGAGAAAATATTGAACGAGGTTTTCTGTATTGTAACCATAGTTTTATTGTCGGAGAGGTAGGTTGTCAAGACCATAAGCATTCTCTCCAGGTGAGAGATTTGTTGTCGAAGAGGTGAGTTGTTAGGCCCATGAGCATTCTCTCCAGGTGAGAGTTTTGTTGGGAATTGTTCCCTGATGCACTGGGAATTAGTTGTAGGTATCTGAGACTTCCTTTCTTTCCTACTACTGGAACCCTAGAAGGGAAGTGGGGCAATCGAGGGGCTATTGAGCAGAGAAGGGGCACACTTCCTTGGGTGGAACATGCATGTGGGGAAGGATAGATTGTTGGCTAGTTGAAACAATGGCACCTTGGACTGAACAATTATGTTGATTATCAGACCTTAGCTTGGTATTATGAACCCTTTTTCCCTGGTGGATTTAAGCCCTAAATCGAGGGTGAACTATTGATGAAAGTGTATGAGCAACATAGTCTATGGTTGGGAGGAACGTCTGAGTTCTATGTGAAATTGGTGAATTTTGATAAAAGATAAATTTCCTTTATGTACTTGTCTCATTTACTGCGTGATTAATTATCTATGTCTGATATGAGTTTAATTATTGTATGATGTTGCATATAAGTAATTGTTGTTATTTTGAATAATGTTGTTTGCACATGCAAGTGTGGTGTTGATATTCAATATTTTTAGTATTACTTATGAGTATGACGGTTGTTATTATTTATTCATGTTAAGTTAAATTTATAATGAGGGTCACGAGTCTCCAAGGCGAGGATTAGAAAGGATGTGTGCGCAGGGAATTACTTTGTGCACACAAGAGGCTAGATTCACTTGTGTGCATAAGGAAGCATTCCACACGCACAAGGAGAACTTTTTTGCGTATGACGCTAGAATGGTTGTGCACGTGGTAGTGATCATATGTTCATAGTGGAGTACATGCAAAATACGATTACGTGCTCAGTATGCTTGTGTGTGCAATTGTGGTGTGTTACTTCTGCTATTATAAGTTGTGTCATAAGAGAAATGTTGTGTGGCGCGACCCATCTTGGGGCCGAGTGTGTCACTTTAGGTATTTCTGCACAGAGCAATGTTATATACTAGAATCTGTGCACTAGATTTTGGAGTAGCATTGCTCAGTAGTAAGATGTGTACGTTACATTATGGTATCAGAGCGCGATACCCATCTAGGATGCTGGTTATGTTACAAATTGGTATCAGAGCATGGTACCCAACTAGGAATATTGGTACATTACAGATTGGTATCAAAGCATATTGGTAGCACGACGAAAATTACAGATTGGCATCGGAGCAGTTTGGTAACGTGGGGGACATTACACTCAAGATAATCCAACTTAATTTTCTAGAGCGACCTTTTCCCTTCATAGGTCATTCACTTCTTCAATATCATCCTCCAACTATACCTGTAGTTGGATATTTGATACATTTAGTTTCATGAGGTCTTTCTTGGTTTGCAATAGTTTGTGCTTAATTTCATTCCCCAAGATTAAATTCTATCGGATCAATTCATTGGTTGGCACCTAACTGATTTCAGACATCTACAATGCTTGAGATTGCAACTGTGTCATGGGGTCCATTCGGGCCAAGGGTTGTGACATTGTTGTGGATGTGATGGGCCTACTACTTGCTTCATTATTATCAGGGTCCATACTATTACTGAGGAAAATGGTTTGTTAAGCCCTAAACAAAGCCCCACATTATATATATAACCTTGTATTAAGCCCTAGATATTGAATTATTACATTTCTAGTTTTATATTTGTATGTAGGCTAGAGCCCTTCATTGTAACCTTTCATTATAATTGTACCATTTGTCTACTATATATATATATATATATATATATATATATATATATATATTAAGGCGACCTAGTCTTAGGATCATCATATCTCATATCATCTTGTATTATGAATTGGATATATTGTAAAATGAGGTTTCCCCCTCGAAGTGAACTTTATTCATTTACTTTTTATCATTTTTAAGGCATTGGATCATAACATTTGGTATCAAGAGCATCGATCCTAGGGTTTTGTTGCTTCAAGCAATTCGTCTTGGAATTTATTATATATCCTTTTTTTCTGGGATGCTTCAAACCAAAAAAATTGGAGGTTTCTTAGGAGACATATCGAAGTACCTATGGTAAAAATTTCAAGTTTTGGGTCATTATAATTTAAGAAATATAGCCTATGGAAGATATGGTTTTTGATTCATCCTAAATTTAGTTTTAAACGAGTCATATAGGGATTTTTTCTATAATTGTTTTTGGGAGGTTTTAGACATTAAATGGAGACTAAGGAGACATGTCATAGTACATGTGGTCAAAATATCAAGTTATGTTTCGCTATAATTTTAGAGATATAGTCCATGGAAGAGAAGGTTTGTGACTAATCCTTAAATCAATTATCTTAACATTTTCACTGTAATTTTGTTTTTCAGTGAAGTTTCAGTCTCTGAATTTTTTCAGAATCCAGAGTTGACATAATAAAGTACATGTGGAAAAAAAAATTGTATTTTGAATCATTGTATTTTATGATATATTTTTTGTGGAAGTTAGATGTTTTGCACAAGTTATTTTCTAGTGATTTTAAAATATCTTTTTGTGGTTAGAAAGCTCATTTTTTATAAAAAAATTCAGAGACGTGTTCCAACATCTTTAAATAATACAAGATCTGATGCTAAGTGGGTAAAACCGTGGTTGGGGAACAATACACATAGGAAATACACATGGTTTCACGTGGTTACTAGAAACACATTGTTTCAGCTGTTGGAAACCCTTGTAACCCATGTTGGTACCCCTTCGAGCAGTATCACATTAGACAGTACCTATAGATTAAATATCACTTCCACGTACCTTTGGACATATAGAAAGTCCCCTAGGTATACTTGAAAGAAACCTTAGATAAGATATTCATTCGTATTGTTTCTATAGTACATTGAGAACAACACTCAGGGAGACCACTCTCTAGTACCTATGTAGTCAAGTAGTATGACTAAGGGCACAATTGAGCCTCCTTAGTTAGTGGCTTGAGGTATTGGGCCGAGTACTATTTTTGGACCCTACAAGTATATCAAAAAGATATAGCATATGATACTCCCTTGGCCTTAGGTCCCTGTAACATTTTCTCATGAAAGGATAACCATGATTTTTGATAAAGAGGAAAAAGAGGAGTATTTTTATTTGTTCACATGACCCCAAAGGGTGGTCCAAAATTTACTTTACCAAGTTACCAAGTAAAACTACAAATATCTCAACCGTGACTCAAGAAGAAAGAGATCATATTTTTTACTGGATGGAACTAATCGAAAATAAGATAATTGAAAATAGGGAACATGTGGAAAAGATGATGAATGAAAATAGGGAACAAATGGAAAATAAGATGAATGAAAATAGGGAACAAATGGAAAATAATACAAAAAAGAAGATTGATGAAAATAGGGATAAAATGGAAAAGAATATGGATGAATTGAAAAGTTATATCTTACAAACCCTAGATGGGAGGCTTCCTAAAAGTGACACTGTGGCTAAAGGGACTCATGAAAATAAAGGTAGTATTCAGGTTGAACAACTTCCCAACAATAATAATTTTCTAGGGGGATTTAACTCCAATAATGGATTTATTTATGGATGGTTTCCAGAAGGAGTGAACCTTCCCAAGGTTGAATTAAATAAGTTTGATGGAACAAAGGTCTTTACCCATGTTAGAACTAGAAGTCACCTCCATATTGTGTTGGAGGTAATCCCAGTACCCATCAATTTGTATATCATAATGAATAAATTAAAGGGGTGTTGAATGGGTGCAGACTCGGGATAATATCGCTTTAACTCAGAAAACTGGGCTGGTATGCACAGAAATATGAGGTCTTGATTTAAATTCAGTCAATAAGTTGTAGTAAGGGTGAGTAGGAGGAAGAACTTGAGGAGAAATGAAAATTTCTTTTGTGGACATCAGGTCTTCCAACAACCTAAGGAGGAAAAGGTTCAAATACAAGATCCTCTTGGATTCAAAACTTCAGGAAACTAAAAACGCTATAACAATACTGTGATAAAAAATACATCACAATATGATTACAACACTCGACTGGATCATCCATGCCCGATCCTTTCAGTATCAGAGGCAAAGAGGTGGAGAAGAAGGCTGACTGTCATTAAACAAAAAGTCTCAAATTGCAACACATAACTAGAGAAACAATGGCTTCATTAAAACTTTACAATATGGGAGCCTAGCTCAACCATTGAAGATAAAAAAATATCAAAACTAATTATTTATACTCAGAACAATTTGCCACCACTAGGAGTGTGACCTAGACATTACAATTAAATCTTTGCATCTACATCTTCTTCTGTCATTCTACACATGCATCCTTCTATCAGACGCGAACTCAAATCAGTATGGGATTGCAGGAGAATCCATTGACAGGGGAACTTTGGGCTAACAGTCTGCCGCCACGACCAGATTTTCCATGCTTTCCATTTATGGGGTGAAATGAGGTTTCAACCACCTCCCCCATTTCCATTAACTACTTTCATCAGGATCAGGATGAGGCCTGAAACCCATGAATGTTTTAGGTGATCCCACAATTCCTTCAAGTCAATCCCGACACCTCAAGACCATGCAGATATTCTTCGGTGACTAACACAGGTTCTTTAGGCCTTTGGCGCAACTCCTTTCCATCGCTCCATGCAACCTCGGGCTGTGACCCTGGGCCCAACTCCTAGACGCTTCACTATGTCACGTTTCACAAACCTGCGTCGTGCTCCATGCTAAAACCCCCAAGTTGAAAAATCACGATTTCTCGGATCTGATGCCACACACCCCTTTGAATTGGAAAACCCAAAAAAATGTCGGTATTTTGGGACCTCGGGACGATTGTGCTTCCCCACTTTATTTTTCCCGAAATGACTTTCTCCGTGGTTTGGATCTGATGCCACACGTCCTACTGGATCGGATGACCCACATTGATTTTAGGTTTGAAGAGTTCAAAACGTTGCCCCGACACTAAAATTCGATCAGATTTATAATCTCGATCACCTGCAGGCCACAAATCTGGACTTCGAATGAAATCCCCTCTGCTGAAAACTAAACTTTCTCGCTCGCTTTATTCGGGTCCATATCAGACCGCTCTAAGTGTTGCGCTTTGTGTAAACTTTCTCGCTTTTATTGGTCCATACTGTACTGCCTAAGTGTTAAGTGCTTTTGTGCTTATGGCAGATGCATGATTGAGGATTCAGACGACTGGATGTGGGCTGGGAAAACAAGGAGACCTGGCACTTAAACACAGAAGGGGGGAAAATAAGAAACGATTTTACAATCCAAAGGGGGAAAAAATGAGACTTGGTCTATGAAAAAAGGAGAGAGAAAGACCAAATGTACCATAGTCTTAGGGTAAAAACCACAACCCCAAAGGACTCATTGAAGTTCATGTGATAACATTTGGCTCCACAGGATATGGCATGCTCCATGTGAGATACCAAGAACAAGCAACTCCATTTCCTTAGTTGTTGGGTTATGGAGTCATTTATTGAAGACTAAAAACTAAAAATTGAACAAAGAAGAAGTGGTATTTACAGTGGTAGAATGTTGGTCACGAACTAAACAAAATATTTCTTCAAAAAATTCCCATTTACAAGGCCACCAAAAACTTCGCCAGACTTCCACCAAGAACCCTACGCAACCTGTAAGTATTATTTGGAAATACCTCAGAGATTTTGAAGGGCCCAATCCATAGGGCTTCAAATTTACCATGCTTTCCCTTGTCCTGTTTGGGTGCATCCCATTTGATTACTAGATCTCCCAGTTGGAAATATTCCTTTCTTACTTTCCTGTTAAAGGCTTGCTTTATTTTCTGTTGATGTTCATGTGCTTTGTCCAATATCTTCTCCCTAGTCTACTTCATTTCTACTAGTTGTTGTATTCTTTTGATCATATCATCAGGATCGCCTTGGTGGTCTTGGAAGAATTTTTCCACTGTCAAGGCGAGATGAGAAGGGAAGATATCTTTGTTGTCACTCTGTCATCCCACAAAGAAAATTTGAGCTTTGAATCCCATGCTTTCTTCTTATCCTCTAACAGTCTTTTGATGATATTTATCAGGATTTTGTTAGAGAACTCTTCCAGTCCATTCCCTTGGGGGTAGTAGGGGGTAGAGTGAATCAATGGAATCTAGAACTTCTCACAAAACTTGATCAACAATTCAACTTTGAAGGATGCAACATTATCAATGATGATTATGTTCGGGCAACCAAATCTTGCCATAATGTCTTCAAGAAAACCAATGATTACCTTGTGAGAATCACTCCTTATGGGGATAGCTTCTATCCACTTGGTAAAGTAATTAGTGGCAGTCAATATCCATCTGTGCTGACCATTCGAAGCAGGATGAATTTCCCCAATAAAATATAGGCCCCACTACTGAAAGGGTCCTGAAGCTACCACATGCTTCAATGACAAATGCTTGAGTTGCTTCTTCCTATTAAATTTCTGACATTTAACACAAGCCCGATTTTCTCACAGACATCAGTGAATAGAGTAGGCCAAAAATATCTGGCCCTGAGAATCTTATATGCTGTGATCCTCCAGAAGTGATGTCCCCAAAATAAACTGTCATGAAATTCGAGCATAATCTTTTGGGCTTCTTGTGGGTCTAAACATCTCAAAAGCACTCCTAGAGGGTCTTTTTAGTACAAGACTCGATCAATAAGGCAATATTTAACTGCTTTGAGCTTAAGATCTCTTGTCCTACTTTTTCCCATACCATCTGGAGGTCGCAACTCTTGCAGAAAAAATATAATACTTTTGTACCAAATGCATTCTTCTAGTGGAGGGATGACTTGTGGGCTTGTATAAGACAACTCGAATTGTTGATTTTCTGAGCATATGTTGATGCAGTTAATCCCCAAATATTTGCAATTATATTGAGCCAATAGCTTGGCTAAACCTTGGCCTTTAACTAGTTTGGTGGGCTTTATTTCTAGATCAAATTCAAGGATTTTGGTGATCCACTTGCTCCTTATTCCATCTATGTTAGGCTGAATGAGAATGTCCTTCACAGAAGCTGAAGGAACATATGCAATAAATTTTGAATGCAGGACATAGATTCTAAAAGCCTTGAGGGCTTTCACCAAAACATAGGCATGTTTTTCCATGATGTCATATTTTATCTCTATGTCCTTCAGTGCTCTGCTGAAAAAGGAAATAGGCTGCTCCATCCCTTCAACATTCTTCTGCAATAAAACAACCACTACTGTATCAAAATAAGCAAAGGAAAAAATCAAAAAATCTTTGGAATAATTAGGACTGATAAGCACAGGTGCCTCGATCAAGGCCTTCCTGATCTGGATTTATGCAGGAACACAATGAAATACAGAAATACACATAAACGTAGAGATGCAATGGATGTAAAACTTCATTTCATTAACAACAAATGACTGAAATATGCTTACAGACATAATGGAAATAAAATATCTCGGGCTCTGGTAGCTTATCTCTGAGAAGAAATGTGGCGGCTACCGGCCTCTGAAATCTGTGTTACAATAAGGCTCGAAGGCCTATATATTATTGAGAAACAATGGAAAAACCCTAAACATCCAAAAACCTAACCTTAGGATATGAAACGCCATAATATGGGCCCTGCTGGGGTAAATTGGTACATCAATTTCCCGGGGTCGTAACTTTGACATACTATCTCCGTTTGACACACATGATACATCATTAGAAGGATCTATGCAAGGAATACACTACTAACTATGGATATCGAGTCTGGAATGGAGTCATATTCGTCGAAGCATTCATGCCCAAAAAACGTCGTTTAGGGCCTCAAAACGACTCCCCAAAAAACTGCTAAAAATAGTAAATTGTGCTATAATTAAGGAAACTAAAAAAATGAAAGAAAAAAATGGTGTGGGTCCAAGTGGAAGAGGCAGGTGGCCACCAATATCCACCTAGATCACTTCCCGATTTGGTCTAAAGATCTTCTAGACTCAACAGTCCATTTCATTTCATTCCCCTTGCTGAGCATAGTTGTGATATGCTTCACCAATTCAAAAAAAATTGAAACAAACCTTCTTAAAAAGTTGATTTTTCCCAAGAAAGAATGAACTTCTTTTTTGGATCAGGGAAGTGGCAAGGTTTGAATACCTTCTACTCTGCTTGAATCAATTCTGACTCCCTCAGCTGATACTATGTGCCCCAACAATTTTCCCTCCTACATGGTGAATAAATACTTTTTGGGATTTAGGGAGAGACCAAAATTTCTGCATTTAAGAAGACCTTTCTCAGATGCTGAAAATGTTCTTTATCAGTCCTGGAGAAAACTGTAATTTCATCCAGATAAATGAATACAAATTTATCCTTTTCCCCAACAAAGGCGATGTCCATAGCTCGCCAGAAAGTTGCTCCTGTGTTCATCAATCCAAAGGGCATCTTGGCATACATGAATGTGCCCCAAGGAGCGATGATGTATGTCTTTTCTCTGTTTTCAGGTAAGACAAAAATATGATTGTATCCAGAAAATCTGTCAATCATGGACATCTTGGATGCACCTGTCACCCTCTGAAATGTGTGCTCCATTTTCGACAATGGGTAATTATCTTTCTTGGAGCTTTTGTTTAGGTTCCTGAAATCGACACATAGTCTGATTTCTCCTTATTTTTTCTTATTGGGACCAGGTTGGCTAACCATTCAAAATATCTCAAAGGGACAATGATTTGGGCACCCAACAACTTCTTTACCTCCCTTTCCATAATAGGCAGTAGCATAGGATTTATTTGTCTTAATTTCTACCTAAATGGTTTGGACTCCTCTTTCAATGGGATCTTATGCTCGATGAAACTTGTGTCGTATGTTCTAAGTTCTTCATAGGTCYAGGAAAACACATCAGCGAATTCTCTTAATAGCTCAACATACTCGGTCCTTTGTTCCCTTGACAGGCTGCTTGACAACTTGGCAAATTTTGGATCCTCCTCTGTACCAATATTGCACTCATCTACATCAACATCCTTATTTGAAACTTTACCTTTTACGGCCACATCATTTCTGTCAAATAGTCTTTCCAAAGGAACTAGTCCCTTTGGGATATGATTTCTAGGCAACTGGACAATATGATAATTAACAATTTTTCTCAGAAAA
This sequence comes from Picea sitchensis, assembly GCA_010110895.2. NCBI lineage: Eukaryota > Viridiplantae > Streptophyta > Pinopsida > Pinales > Pinaceae > Picea > Picea sitchensis. The sequence goes on along the minus strand of SNQJ01S0127286.1, from coordinate 1,332 downwards.
ACATTGTCAAGCGGATTTATTTCAGAATCAGGATCTTGATCAATGTGTAATGCAGAAAAATCATCAACAATCTCCAGGAACCTTTTGATTTCAAGATCATCCTCAAACACTTTCCAATGTTTGACATTGTCAGGTATAGAGGGTCTATATTTCACTTCTACATCATACCTAAGTTTAGGTGGCAGAGGGACTCTGAAATTACTTGCTGAAACAACCAAAGAATCGGCCATGGCATTCTCTTCTCTTGGAACAAATGAAATGTTGAAAGCTAATAAAAAATTGTCAACCAGATCCCAAACTTCATTTCTGTAACTTCTAAGCCATGGGTGCTTGGTTTGATAAATCTTTATGATCTGATAGAAAATTAACTAAGCATCCCCAAACATTGATATATCCTCAATTCCCATTTCTTTTGCAACCCTCAAACCCAAAACAAGAGCTTCATACTCTGCCACATTATTGGTAGTTTCAAACTCTAATTTGTAGGACAGAGATATAATTTCTTGAATAGGTGAAACCAATACCACTCCAACACTAACACATTCTCTAGAAGAGGCTCCATAAAAAAACATTTTCCAAACAGAGGTAATCGGAGGAGAATCTTCACAGAGAGTAAGGGGTTGCTTTTTTATTTCAAGAGGGGGTTCAAGGGCATCAATGAGTTGCAATAAGCTGGATCCAAAATCAATATCAAGTGAAAAAATAGGATTGTTGGTGGGGTCTTCTTCATCACTAATAATAGGAATGGTAGCATATGTGAGGTCCATTTGCAAGGTTCCCCCAAGTGTTTTTATCCAAGATCTTGAAAAAATCATGTCAAACTTGGGGGGAACATCAGCCACCGTGATATCCATGACCACACTTTTCATGGGGAGTTGAAACAAGGTCACAACCAGATCTTTGATGACCCCAAGACACTGCACTTTCCTTGAATCAAAAGAATACAAATCATGATAAGTCTTTGTGATTTCTAATCCTAGCTCATCCATGACAGTTTTAGAATACAAACGATAGTCTTTGTGATTTCTAACCTAGCTCATCCACTTATTGTGCCTTTGAATGAGATTTTATGCCCCTAATCCATCAAACAATTATAAACATCTTGTCATGTATGTTAAGAGATGTATAGAAGGGAGGGAATGAATAATATCTATCTTCTAAGTAAAAGGACCTAACCTGACTGTTGGCTTTTTGTATTGAAGGTTCACTGATTCTGAGGAATGATATTATGGTTCAAACTGCAACAATTTAGAGAGGAACCTTTTAAAATTTCCGTTCTTGACCAGTGTTGAGTACATTTTTATGCTTCTTTTCACTCCATAAACTATAATT
>SNQJ01S0127285.1:0-26238 GCA_010110895.2 Picea sitchensis | reverse complement strand
GAAGACAATAATTCCCCTGACACACCTGCTTTCCCTGCTTCAATATACGTTGCTTGAACATAAACCTCATCAAGGTTAGTGGGTCCAAACATGAATACAATGTTTCTAATATGCACATGTAAACCTTCTATATACTTCATAAGGGTTTCCTGTGTATGTAAAGGGATATCTAACATCAATGCCATTTTTTGAAAGCCATCGGTATATTCTTGCACTGTTTGTCCTTTTCTTAGTTTTAAAGATTGCCATTCAATTAATGTTTTTTTTTTATAACCCAAAGGATATAATTGTTTCCTAAGTGCAGAAATGAAGCTTTGCCATGATGGAAATACATTACCCACTTGTTGCGTTCTGTTTTGCAACTTGCTTTGCCACCAGATGAGAATTGTGCCTGCAAGTCTCAAAGATGCCAACTTGATTTGTGTGGCCTCATCCTTGATCTGTTGCACACTGCAGTAAACCTCCATCTGCCTGACCCAATTGTGAAGTTTCTCTGCATTTACTTCACCATCATATATGGGTAACTCAAATTTAACATCAAGTTTTAATAATGACATTTCCTTATTATGTTTATGAACATGTTTCTTTGCATTAGATTTAGAACTTGAACTTGAAGAAGAAGGAGGTGAAGGAGGAATTCGAGGAGGATCCTCTTCCTCTTCACTTTTTCCTTTTGAAGATTCACCCAAAACTGGTCTTTTCCATTCCAAGTAATCCTCGTACAAAAATTTCACCATCTCCGACATAGCAAGGAAAGTTTTCCGGAACTCTTTCTCATATTGAGAAAGCCCTTCTTTCGATGCCATCTTCTCACTGTGAGAAGCTCTCTTTCTCAATCCAATTAATGGATTCTTTGCAACAAGTTTGCCTTCACCACGCTGTAGCTTTTCCCTGGTTAACATGCAAAACTCAAATCCAAACGTCAACTAGCTCTGATACCACTTGATCCGGAAAAGATCTTTCAATGACTGTGGTTGAGTTTTTAATTGCATGCGTTAATTAACCATTTAAGAAGTTGAATGAAAGAGGATGAATTTAATGAAGGAACATAGCAGCCATAAAACAGTATACAGATCTGAACTGAAGCAATAATAACAACAAACCATAACAAGAGAAGTGATAACGAAGTTCGACACAAAATTGCTTACGTCTCCGGGCCTTTGTCTCAGTGGGGGAGGCTTCTTTATTTCTGTTCAAAGATCAAAAAGTACATCACAGTGCCATTAGGCTAAAAGACTGATCTGGTCATGTTCTTCTAGATCTCTAGAACCCAACAGAAGAAACGACATGCAAAACGGATGACCAGAGCTCCCAAAAATGGCCCGCAAGCATTTACTCCTCAACAACTTCCCTGCATAAAAATGGCTTTGGCTTGGATTTGCTTCAGAATAACTCTGCTCTAACTGTCCTCCATGGCCTCAAATAGGCCTAGTTTTTATAGATCTGAAGTTGGTTATCCTTCCCCAACTTCCTCCCAAAATCTGGGCTCAAAAAGAGCCCAATATCTCCCAATAATGGCCAAAATCCACTATTACAAGCTTAAAAATCATAAAAAAATCCCAAAAAACCATATAAAAAGCCCACTTCTGTTAAAAAAATCACAGAGTATCCCAAAGGGGTTGGGCGCACGCGCAAGCATAGGGTCATGTGCTGCCATATGGCCAAGCGCCAACCCTTTGGGTTGCGCGCTGGACTTGAATAGGCTCCAAGCTCCTGGTTCCTGGGCGCGTTCCATGGGATCGATGGTCAAGGATAGACCTTTGCGCGCCTTTGAAGGGGATAGCCCCTAGTCTTGTGGGATCCCCCTGAGATCCGAGGGCTAGTGGCTATCGTGACCCCCGTGCTCTACCCTGTCGCTTGGTTATATGGTAGGGGCGTGTGAATAGACCACATGCCCCCCTTTCCACGCCATATTACAATATTGCACTTTATATATTAAAGTGTGGGTTATATATAACAAGACACACATGTGGCATGGTGGTGTTGGGTCATTTCTCAAGGCTTGGTACCTACCAAGAGGTTATGGGTTCGAATCCCATGAACACCATTTCAATTTTTCCATTCAACGATCGATCCAACCACCGGGTGCCACATGGCAGCCTAAGTCTGGGCCACGTGGCATTTCCTTATTCACTGGAAAATGATGCCACTTGTCAACTTGCTATTGGTCCCCGTCACTGTCCAGTCACCCTGCTACTATGTTGCCACACTACTTCTGCCACTACCACGTGTCACCTTCAAAGAGTGCCATGTCACCCTTTGATTGTTGACTTTTTTTTTACTTTTTAGTTGTTTGGGAAAACGGTCAGAGTGCGATAACTCTCGCATACGACGCCCATTTGAGAAAGTGAATATATGGCCAGAATCAGCGCGACAAGACAGTCGCAATGAAATTGGTTTCGTCCAATTCCGAGAACTTTCATTTTTGAGCCTTTTTTAGCCCTGTTAGGCTCCCAGATCCGATTCTGGATCACTGAAGCCTGTATGAACCAGGATCAATCTGAGGAAATCCCAATCGATGCAGTCGAAGGCCTTTTTGAGATCTAATTTGAGGATGAGAGCTTTAGATTTCTTGGATTTAATATTGTGTAAGCACTCCTGAGCCGTGCCAATGGCATCTGTGATTTGACGGCCTTTTAGAAATCCCGACTGCTCAAATGAAAGGAAGTGTGAGAGGATGGGCTTGATCCTGTTGACGATGATTTTAGATATAAGTTTGTAGAAAATATTGCAGAGGTCAATTGGTCTAAAGTCTCCAAAGGTGGAAGGGTCATCGGATTTAGGGATAAGGGTGAGGAAGGTCGAGTTTATGGCACCATTAACTTTGCCACGAATTTTGTTGTCCTCCACCAGCCCCAGGAGGTCCGGGCCAACCAAATCGAAAAAAATGCAAGTAGAATTCTATCGTCCAGCCATCTGGGCCTGGACTCTCTTGTCTTTGGAAAATGAATTTAGAGCAGAAGAGATTTCCTGTAGAGTGCAAGGTTGATCCAGAGATAATGTATCTTCAACCGATATTGAGTGTTCAAAAAGAGAAGCCACCAAAACAAAGCTCTGTATATTAGTTGAGGAATTCTGTTCAAAGTGAGGTTTATAAAAGTTGTTTGTTGTTGTTTTTATGTCTTTCTGTCCTTTGTACATAATTCCATTGCCATTGTGAATTTCCTTAATATGTTTTTTATCTCTACGTGAGCTTGCAAATCTGTGAAAGTACTTGGTTTTGGAATCTCCATATTTTAGCCAGGTTTGTCTGCTGCGTTGTCTCCAGGCAGATTCATTTTTTAACATCAGGGTGTTTCTTTCCAATTCTAGAGCTTTTAAGGTAAGGCTATCCCTATCAGTGGTGCCCGCACTGGTTGCAGAGAGTATGAGACCCTGAATTTATGTGTCTAAAACCCGCAGACGTTGCCATTGCAATGGCTATGTTCTTGTTGTTTGATAAATTTGAAATTGTTATAGAAGTCAATACTCTCTATATAAATATATATATTGTAATAATATTAATTATATACAGAGAGAGAAATATATTTATAATACAAACTCGTAGATATTATATTAACCAAAAAAGGGGCGGCCGAAGCACTCAAAGAGTAAAAAGTTGTTACAAAAATGCCCTAAGGCCTCACAAAAATGACAAAAACACCATAGTTTTTATCTTATCCAAACTGAGTAATAGTCCTTCTCCTTCAGGCTAACCCAAGTTGCAAAATTCAAAGGTTACTATATGATAGATAAAAAAAATGTCGAGGATACATATAAATTCAAAATGCATCATTAATCATGGGATTGGATGAATGGATAATTCCTCATTTACCCTTAACATCATTAATCATGGGATTGGATGAATGGATAATTCCTCATTTACCCTTAACACCCATTTTTGGAAGAGGGTGGCTTGATTTGCTTGACGATCCACTCACCCATTATTTTCTCTTTTAACATGAAGAAATGAGAAAGATGAGATTTCTTTGATCTATTACGCTCATTTTTTTTTTGTTATGTGTTATTGAGTTGTGCATCCAAGGGTGATGAACCATAGATCATGCTTTGAATTGTGTTTAAAGAATCGTTGATAATAATTAAATATTGAATGCCTCGTGCCTTGGATAAATAGATCCCTTGAAGAAAAGCATATTCTTAGGTTTGGTTGTTGGATGCAATACCAAGATTCCATGCAAAGATTAGCTCTATATATCCCCTGGGCCCAAATAAATATCTCTCCTCGCTTCCCCTGCCACCCTCAAGTTTCCCTTAGAGGCTCCATCCAAACACATGATATATTGTTGCTGAGAAGATAACCATTGTCTAAATTTTGAAGGAGTGTGAAGCTATCAATCTGATCTGGAGCTCAAAGGTGATGAGATGGAATATTGTATCTATAGTGAGCTCAACCAACTTTGTTCGTGACTATCAAGCCTTTGAGGGAAATGTGTTTTCATCTTTCGAGAGTTAAAGAATCATGTAACTTGGGCTCTGAGGGATCCAATAATTTTGCATAGTCTCACCTCTTCATTTAAGAATATACTCTTGTTTATGGCCAACCAGATTTGCCAACAAACAAAATTGAGAAGAGAGATCCAAATTCTTTTAAGGAGGGGTTTGTTAGAAAAAGTCCCTCTATAGTGCTTCTGCCATTTCCCCAGCAGGGCTCTGATTGATTTTGACCATAATATTCTTGGAGCAAGTTGTTGAAGAAAAACATGCCACACCTCCTTGGTGACCGTACATTCCAAGAACACATGTACCATTGACTCTGACTTAGCTTTACATAGCGCACAACGTGATGGACCTGTTATTCCTCTCTTGGATAAGTTCCCACTAGTGAGAATCTTTTCATTTGCCAAGGTCCAACATAAAACATTTATCTTTGGAGGGTTGTCCTGATGCTAAATGGTGTTTCAAAAGGAAGATTTCTCCTGGCCGACACTCTTGCAAGAGAAGATGTTCATATCCTTTAGCCATTATGTAGCCTTGCTCTCCCCAACCTCGCAAATCAACATCTGCCAAATGTACGGGTGAGGAACTAGATAGTGAGGTAATTAGTAAGTCGACCTGACTTTGAATAGTTGTGGGAGTTGTCCTAGGTTCCAACCAATCCATGCACCCAAGGGGTTCCAATCATAAATATCAAACATAGTAAACTTCTGCTGGGAGTTAATCCATGCACGGAGTTGGGCCAAAGATCCTTCTTGTGATAGAGTAGACCTATTTAAGATTTTGTCTTCCCAATTCTGAGTGAGTTTCCCATTACCATGCATCTAAGTAAGTTTAATGTCTATAAGGGTAAGTGTGGCACACAAAAACTTCCATATGGGAGAGCCAGAAGGATGTGGAATTGACGATTCAAATCCTCTCTCATTCTATCATGTCAAAAAAATACCTAGAACTAAGGCTTTCTTTCCACCAAGAGTATTTCCCCTGAGAGCATCACACAAAATTTTGGTACCATAAATATGACAAAACCGGATCCTTGACTCCAAGTCCCCTATAGGCCTTGGGGGCCCAAACTACTTGCTAATTCACAAGATGGAAACGCTTATTATTGGTTTTCCATCCTTCATAGAGACTCTTCTGGATTTGTTGAGCAATCACTTTCTTTACATTCATTGGGGCCAGGATGGAGGAGTACTAAAAAACATGATAAGTTGAGAGAACTACCTGGATCAAAACCAATCTGCCTATTGGATTGAGCCAATGTGTGCCCCACTGAGAGAATTATCCTTTATCTTGGAGATAATTACCACCCAATTGTTTGCAGAAAGAGAGGAAAGACATATAGGAATCCCCATATATTTAAAGAATTTCCAGTTCGAGGCTAAAGGGGAATGTGGGATACTTGCAATGATAGCTAGAGAGCGAGCATTAGTGTTCCAAGCATAAATATAACATTTGTTATCATTAACAACTCCTCTAGAAACTGAGAAAAATTAGTCTAGAATGATCTTGAAACGCCTTGCCATGATGGTGGAGCCCCCCCAAGGAGAAAAATGTCATCAACAAACTAAGAGTGATTAATGCGCTTGACCCTCACAACAATTCAGTTCGAATGTTTCTATATATATATATATAGGTGGTAGAGTGCATTCACAGTAGTAAACTACATTCAGAACACTATCATTGTTAACTCTTAGCGCTGAATAAGAAAAGGGAAAACCAGATTCAACAATATAGATACTTTAATTACTACTAAAGGTTAGTGTATTAATATTTTTTTTTTAGTCCTGGGTGTGTACACACACACCTCTCTCTCTAATTACCAATATAGTTCAGTAAATAGGTGTACCAATTATTGTAATATCAGTATAGTTGATACTCTATATATATATATATATATATAAGTTACATGACTAAAAAGAAGGCGTAAGAGGGAGAGAGAGGTATCCAATGGATCCAGTCATGACTAAAGCCAAAGGCTAGGAAGGTCTTCTCAATGTACTCCCAGCTGAGGCGATCAAAGTATTTGGAAAGGTCTAGTTTGAGAAGAAATCCCAAAGTCTTGGTGGATTTAGGGAATGAATGAACTCATGGATAAGAATGATTCCATCCAAAACCTGCCCGCCCTCAACATAGCCTATTTTCTCAGGAGAGATAAGCAAGGGAAGCATTTGTATATCATCAACATATAAATGTCTTTCTTTAAATAATAAAATATATTTGAAAGTTTAAAGTTTTACTTTTCTTCTCCTACTACTCCTACTATATCATGCTTTTCATCCCCTATCATGTCATGTTTATTCCTTGTTAAACTCCACACCAAGTACATAAACTATTGTTGTTCAAATAGTTACAACCATAAATCAACAAATATATTGATATTTCAATGAATATGGTTTTTCCTCTATCCGCATATGCATTTTTCTTTAATTCCATTTGTTTCCATTATATTTTACCTAATACACTGCTTTAATGTTTTTCCTATGTGGTCTTTCAGTGCCCTTGCACTTCCAATTTTTAACAAAATATCAAAGGCATGGCATCTATGTTAACAATTCAACCTTGCTTACACGGATTGAAATGGAAGGTTATTTTACAACTCGTTATACAAATTATGAATTTCAATTAACATTAGAAGACCATTATTCAGTAGTCCTATCTGATGGAAGCAACATTTTTCAAAGCTTATTTGCTTCGACACATTGACACTATTTCACATCATCTCAAATATAAAAAGGGTCCTTGGTTTAGCTACAAGACTTCACTTGTAGATCTATTTAAAATAACAAATATGTCTTCAAGCTACCTTCTTCACATAACTCAAATTTAGTAATAACTTATACAACTATTCTCGATATTTTCACTCTACACATCCCTCTTTCTCATTTCGCATGCATCGTACACACCAACCACATTTTACATTACTTACTATGTGGCCAATGTTGCAAGTGTTAATTTTACATTGTTTTTTTTCAAGGTTTTAATAGTGCATGAAATATAGGTGCATACTTTTACAACAAACATTGTTGGTGACCCAACATTGATCAAAGATGTAAGTGCTTCTGAAAAACAACCATTAGAAACCACTAAAACACCCCCCAAAATTACACTTATTGTATCTTTTAATCCATACCTAAATGAATAGACATTGAAAGTCATAGTACTTTCAAAAACTGAGTTACACACATTCACCAATGCCAAGGGACTTGGCTATGTATTTAGCTTTGATGTTATTGATGTAGAAGGTGGTGAGATACATGTTACATGCTTCAACGTCCAATCAACAAAATCCCATCCTTCCATAGACATTAGAAAAGTTTACATCATCTAAGGATACATTAAGCTTGCAAAAAAACAATTCAATCATTTAAAATGCTTGGGAAATAAATCTAGATATTACCTTGACCATTGAAGCTTGTTTTGAGGGTGAGCATTTAATAGCAAACCACAACGTTGTGTTCACTTCTATTAATGCAATACCAACTTTAGCCAACAACTCTGTAGTTGATATTATTGGAGTTGTTATCTACATTAGCCTCTTATAACCATCATGAGAAAGGATGGAACATAGACACATAAGAGAACCCTCCAACTAAATGACATGTCAGGTTGTAGTATAGAGGTCACATTATGGGGGGTATTTTGTAGTAAACATAATCTAGACCAATATTATATCTCAAGTAGCTCTCTAATTATCGCTCTTAAGGTTGGAAAAGAAACTAACTTTAATAGGATATCAATTACTACAACCTTAACATCTCAACTTTCCATCAATCCTATTCTCAAAGAATCCCAAGATTTGAGAGAATGGTTTGATAACCCTTTAACTTATCTATCTTGTCACTCATTATCTGCACATAGAGATTTAGGAGGGCAACTATTGGCAAAGGTCCAAACCCCGCATTCATTTTGGTTGAGGAATCTATTGTTTCTCTAAATGTAGACAACTGTTGGTATGTTGCATGCCCACTTACATTTAAAGATCTGAAGTGTAAAAAAAACTCACATGCTTATTGAGGATGGTGTATGGAATCACCAAACATGTAATCAACATGTTTTTGAACGTGAATAAAGGTATGTTTTCTAGTTCAACATTGAAGACCAAACAAACAAATTCAATGTTATGCATTCCAAGAAATTGCAGAACAACTTATAGGCATATCTGTGGAGAAATTATATGAATATGGCTATGAGGGAAATACCCAAAAAATCACGGACATATTTGGCAAGTTGTTCTTTAGTAGTTACTTGTTCAAACTAGTAGTACATGAAGAAACATTCAATAACACCAAATCAAATGCACCGTGATTTCATCCGACACAATTGATCACATACCAAAGCCAAAAGAGGACATCCCCATCCATGAATTGTTGGCAAAATAGTGAATGCAAAGTGTTATGGTTGTTTCTTTCAAACAACAATTTGTAATTTTTCTACTTTTGTGGATATACATATTACATAAAGTGTTTATGTTTTGGAGTTTTTTTCTTCATTATAACACTTATATGGAAGGAAATCCAACCTATGCATTCATTTATAGGATATTTTAAATTTACATCTTTTGATTTTGTAATTATCCTGGGAATGTGCTTAAAAATACATGTTATCAAACATACTAAATACGATATCAAGAAATTTGGCTTTTAATTTAATATTATTAGTCTATCATTTTATAGGCAATTCCATCTAGCACAAAACATGCCTCCGATGTTCCAAAACAAACACCAACAAACACTGGCCATTTAGGGACTCTCAAGATTATTACAAAGGCTTGTTCTCTTTCAATAATGCATGACATCAACTGCTTTGAAAATACCTTCTTCGCAAGTTCAACTTTCCAACAAGTCTCTATACAACCGCCAATGCCATACACCATTCTACGAAATAAACAAAAAAGATATAAATGGAACAATGACTTTGTTAATAAAAAAAACATTGAACCAATCATTACTACTCTGTCTACATCTAGGAGTCAACAAAATGAACAAAGTTGGATAAAATACATTGAAAAAAAAAGACTTGAGACTTCTACATATAAACCAAAAACCAACCCTCAGATGGACTTTGCCAACCACATGTTCTTGAAACATCAACCCCCATTCCCAATCTTTCCGAAAACGATGATACCTTGTTTGGACATACATACATGTACCATGTATGGAATTGCATCCTGGACATTCCTATCATTTCCATCTCCAAATGTGCACATTTGTACTCAATGTCATAGAGAAAAAAAATGTCACAGATTTTCAAAATGGAATAATATGGACCCTAATGACCAACTCGCAGTCATATCAATACTTACTCAAGTTGAGTAAATGCTCATAGAAAGAGTGAATCCAATAATGAAAATAACCCACACAAGTAGTGGACAATACAAATATAGTGGCCACACTATTAGTTTTCCGTAACAAATTGTTCAAAAAGTAACTTACATGCCACGCCACCTTTCAGATCTTAACATCTTGGTTGTTGGGAGACATGGAGGATAGGGGAAATGTTACGATTCTTATGTGACAAAATGTCATTTCATCAATGCATTGCTCTAGAAGATTCAAAATGACAAATATTACAATGAAGTCCAAATTGACCAAAACTCACTTACATCCCTTCCCACCACTCGCACCAATGCCTCCTCTCACCTCCTTTCAAGGCTTGCTTAAAATTTCACTTCTCCCAATGAAGAGTTGAATATCACATATATAGAACACCATGTTATTTTCCAAGAGGAGTAACCAATGTCTTCCTTTGCATTTAGATTGCCTAATATGCAACGAGAAACGGAAACAATAAGAGCATTGTTCACAATACAGATGACGATCCACTAGAGGCAATTGACTAGTTGATAATTGACCTATCACCAATAAATGAGTACAACATAGAGGGTTTATTCGACATGGAATTTACTACTTTTTTCCCTACTGAGGATGCCCTACCTCACCACCCACGAAGAACAACTTGCTTGATAGCTATTCATTACACTTGATGAGATACCACGACAACAGGTTTGGTAGTCATCCTTGATTAAGATACTACCTATACAATTTGATTACGCACCTTCAAAGTCAAACAATAGGTACCTTCTTTGTCAAGCAAAGCTAAGATCGTAACACACCCACCACAATTCAAGAGTTGCATGTACATCTCAAAGAACCGCCTACAGACAAACTCACAAAACAAGTCACGCTTTGCGGAGGATAGTTGCATGGGACTAGAGAATTTTGGATCATGTGAAGGATCAAGCTAACATAAATGATAACACAACTTCAATGCCTAACCTTGTTTTTCACTCTTAATGCAACATCCACAAAATGGTCGGACTTGCATGCACATGCATACCTCTTGACCCATTCCTTCACTAGCATTGGAATACCCATAATACCATTGACCACCCCCACACCGTAGCTACACACTTGAAAAAAAGGTTTTTGATCTTCCATGAGGAGATACTGCAAAAATATATGTGAATAATTGACTATTGGTATAGGTGCATAATCTATAATACCTAAAAGTACCTCTACCCAACCTAAAAATTTATATTCTTTGTACCAATCATTTCATATTCCTTTTTAGGTAAGAGATGGCAACATAGAGACTCAAGACATACATGGTTTTCTATGGTTTGTTGCTGCTCCAAACATGGAAACATTAAAATAGGAAGACTCAAATCAAATCAATGATGCAAATAGTTTCTTTGATAACTATATTACGGCTTGGAATCCTAGAGCAAACCATGACACATAAATGGCTATGCATCAATCCATTGAAGATGGCCCTTTATTGTTGGATACACAAGAGATATTTACATCCAACCCACTTGAGGACTATGAACAACTCTTGAATTGAGTTCAAAGACATACAAAGTGCAATGAGAAAACATGTCTCCATAGAAAAGGAACTACACTCGAATGCAAGTATAAATTCCCTTGGAGGGAACAAATGGAGTCATTGATCTACATTGATGAAATGGGCCAAAAGACATATCACCTAACATGCAATGACGAGTGCCAAAACATCCATAATCCTAACATAATCCAAAGGTAGAACAAATGGTGATTGCCAACCAATCCTCTCTCTTTATGTAGTTCTAAAATATATTGCCAAATATGTTTCCAAAGCAGAGGGGAGATCATAAACCTACCACCATATGTTGACTAGAATTGCAGCTACATCACATCGAGACGACCCTGTCTCAAATCCCTATCAATGTTTTCACTCAGAAGAAATTGTAGACCTTGACATAAGTGCCCAAGAAACTTACATATGCTCCAAAAGTTACACGTTGTCACATGCACCCGCATCTTCACCAAACTAAATGTTGGTCGTCATATATTTTGTCGAGTCTCTCATGATTTATCTAAATGATTTCATCCAGCCCAATTTCAATCGATGCACATATCCTGGATCCATCTTGTTTTGTTGAACCTATATGTATGATTGGACCCTAAACATTGGACATATAAATCAAGACAGAAAAAATGAAAAGTGGAAAAAAAGACAAATCCCAACAATTTTCCATGTATGACCACTTTTTACTACAATACCAAACAAACAATCCAATACCGTTGTTGAGTTTTGTTGGAGTGATCTACTTTTATACAAACCCTTTCGCTCCTTCTCTGAAGATATAGGCCAAACAAGACAATTTGGTTAATTGGGAGAGCATAAGAAATGACTACCATGCATGGAATGTTGATCACATCCCTTTGCCCATTTCCAATGGACAAACATCTGAAGATGATGATAGCCATAACATAATCCTACAACAACAAGAGAACCAAAATAACCATTGAAGATGATCATCCAAGGCACTACAAGCATAGGGAAATCCTACCTTATAAGCCTCATCAAACAAGCATTATCTTCTCAAGCAACGTCTGGCCATAGTCCAATACTATTTATTTCCCCTACTAGAGTTGCAATATTTAACATATATGCAACCACTATACATGCATGACTTAGGATTCCTATCAGGGACATGAAGACTTTACATGGTCAATCCCTTGCAATGTTCCAAGAAGAGATGAAACATATTCAATACATTCCAATTGATAAGATGAGCTTCATAGAATTTAGACTTTTTGTGCAGATTGAGATTCATTTCCGTGAGGAATTTCAAGAAAGAAACCAATGCTCATTTGGTGATCTCTCAATAATTCTTGTAGGAGAATTGAACCAACTACTGCCAATAATGGACAAACCTCTTTATGTAGGAGTAACTCCAGGGAGGAGTTTATGGACAACCTTTACCATCATAATCAATTTGAAAACAATCTTTCAACAACAGGGCATTTCTAGCACCCAGTCCCCGTTCCGCCAATTGTTGATCAACATTCACAGTGCTACACCAACAATGGATGATTGGAACCTCCTTCAATCCAAGACTAACACATTAATATCCATTGAAGGACGTCAAAGGTTTGACACTTCAATCCATCTCTTTGCAACAAACATTCTTGTCGACAACCATAACAAGTTCACGCTCCAATCCTTGAATATGCCAATTGCGCGAAGTGACGCAAAATTACTTAGTGATTCAATAACACACCAACACATCTAATTTTAACAACTAGAAAAACATGTCTTCTGCGTATGCCAATGAGTTACATTCTGCAATTTATGTGGGTCCAAGCAGATTAGTCAATGGTGTTTCTGAAAATAGCAAGTGAATTGTATATGCACCGTAGAAGAACCCTCCAAGCTACCATATGTTGTTGTGGTATTTAATAAATACATTGGTCTCTCTCCATAGGACCAAAACCCAACCAAAACATGTACCAATTCCACCCACAATGGAGTAACAAGAAACAAACCCCCTTAAGATGACTTGGGGCGCAATGACTAATTACTAATAGGCTTACACCTATTGTAAAACAATAGGAATTAATGGACTTTAATCATAGATGAGTTTTTAATGGACAATATTTCATATGATTTGAATATTCTGATGTCATAATATATGGAAGGCTGAGATTTCAAGTATTAACTTCCTTGGTATTTATCAAACATGTTTGTTCTTCATTAAAAAGGGTGTTTAAGATGATTAACGTAACAATGGTGCTTAAGGTGTCCATTGTTGTATGAGTGGGGCACTGTGGGTTACCAGATGTGCGTGCGTTTCTTTACAATCCATGCATGCATTTTTAATATGAATATATTCAAATTTAAAATAAACCTTTATTGTGCGTGCGCTTTTAGTGAGCGCATGTGTGCGTTGATGCAAGGATTAATATCCCATCTCGATCTGCTATCCCTCTCGGATAGCGATACAACCCATTTGATGTCCCATCTAATACTTAATATGAGCATTTAAGGAAGTACAACCCATTACCATACCCTTGTTGCTTTCTCATGTCAATTTTTTACCCATGGTGTCATTTTATCAAAAATAAATATAGTGCCATTTTTCTCCTTTTGAACAACTGATTTGATTTGTTTGAATGATGCAGGAAGTAGCAAAATAGTTGATGAATGATGTTTCATTTGGAGTATCACATCGTGGGTCCGAATCATTCCTTATTGGGTAAAGCTGATGCAAACTCACCATTATTTGCTACTATCGCTACTAAATAATGGGGAGAGAAGCTACACTCATTCTATGTTGGAATACAGGTTTGTTCATTAATTTAAATTGGGGTGAACCCTTGATGATTAGTCTTGTATAAATTTATATAAAACCAAAATTAGAATTAGGGTTTCAATTTAGGGTTTTATATAAAATTTATAGAGTTATTTATTGTCAAAGTTTAATATAAATGAAAATATGCCACATCTATAACATCAATTTCAAGGTTTGAATTTAATAATTCGTCCTGTAAGTAAACAATTATATTAGATCTTGGATTTTGTCATTATCAAGAAAACCACCATAATGGATTATCTATAGTTATAACAATTTGTAATGACGAAGTCAACAACTTGCTTGACTCCCCTTTGAAGTGGACAAATGAAAAACATTTGTAGGAACTTGACATTTATTACTTTATGTTCCTTCATGTTTACACATTCTATGAGGTGGATGCACGTGATTTGTGAGTAGTTGATGCATTATATTTATCTTTCTTAATGATAGAGATTCTCTAAAGTCATGGATATCAATGCAAATTTTCTCATCGAAACAATTAGAATGGTTTCCATCAATCCCTGTTGTGATTCTAGGGAAAACAATCATTTGGGATTTGCATTTTTTAAAGAATTCTTGGAAATGCAAATTGACATCGAAGGTGTTGTAAGAAAAAGTTCACAAGGATGACATTGGTGGCCATGCTCAATACAACCTTCTTCCCATAAATGAGGTTAGATTATTTAAAGGTCTTAGAGAATAGGGTTTTCAATAAAAAAATGTTGGTGTTGAAGAGTAATTTACAAGTCTTGAATTTTCAAGAACTAAATGAAACATTAGAAAAATAGAACCACGAGGTCTTAAATTTTCAAGAACTGAATGAACATTAGGAGAATAGAAGGTCTATTTAATACAAAATCTACAACAAATTTGATGTAAATTGCTCTTCTTTGTTATTTAAATTGCATTTTTTGAATGCATAAAATGATTCAACAAAACACCTTGGCATTTCACTATATAAAACCTCAATCACCCAAATCTAGAGCTCCAACAAAATTTTGAAAAATTTGGGAACATAAGAATCAGAAAATATCTTAAAAGAACTAGGATCAGATTGAGATTTTAATAATTGATATTTTGATAGATAGAGAGGATATAGGATCAGATTATCTGAGCAAATTTGTAACGTATTCATCAAATCTTATTCTGTACTCTGCAACGGAAAATTGCAAGGAAACAGGCAATGGAGGGTTTATACGAGAGTGAGAGTGGGAATGGAGGCTCCAGGAGAATCGACAGCGAATTCGAAAGAAAGCGGGGTCAAGGAAGAGCGAATGAAGATCATCAAGCAGACCAGAGAACGATTCAGCCGTTTTTTCTACCGATTTACAGAGGGCGAATCTTCTGCCGATATCTCAAGTAAGTAGAACTCGGATGGATCGCTTTCGTTCAATATTTTCCAGGATTTAATATTATTGATTATGATTAAAAATTTTACAGGTTTTCTGGAATCTTTGTGGAGAGAACATGAACAGGACCAGGATTAACCGCGATAATGGCAGCAGTGATATGAAAAGAAACAGCGAGATAACCCTGTAGGTAATGTGGTTAATATTTAGAAATCTGAAATCATCTCGTGGTTAATATCAAGAACCGGAGGATTTCTCTCTAAGTCTTTTTTATAGCAACAGTGAGTTAGAATCTGATTTATTTTCGTAGCAGACAGCGTTTAGGGCTTGGTTAACTTCTCTTTACCACGGGTTTATTATGTTTTTTAATAGCAACCGTGAGTTAGAATCTGATTTATTTTCGTAGCAGACAGCGTTTAGGGCTTGGTTAACTTCTCCTTACCACGGGTTTATTATGTTTTTTAATAGCAACCGTGAGTTAGAATCTGATTTATTTTCGTAGCAGACAGCGTTTAGGGCTTGGTTAACTTCTCCTTACCACGGGTTTATTATGTTACATGGCAGATACAAAAGAATATGGCCGATGATGATGTTTTCTCATTATTTACGTCATCACGTTTGGAGTTGGCATTTGAAGATGAGGCTGAGATGACGTTTGAAGTTGGCATTTGAAGATGAGGGTGAGATGGGTTTGGAGCTGGAGTTACTGATTTGGCATCTTGTCGCCCTTTAGGTAGGCGCATACATTCTACCACTCATGCCATCTTTGCTTGCATTCAAAAACGGTTCCCTGAAAGTTATAATAAGCTAACTAAGGTAGTGAAATTCCGTCTAATGTTGGAAATGGACTTTGAATGTAGAGGAATTATAGCTCAATAAAAATATAGTCTTATTATTATTAGAGTTGAACTATTTTCAACAAACATCTAAGAGTCTTGTATAGCTTTTAATTGTAATTTTATTTTGTATAGATTTTAATTGTAATTGTCACTGGTTGGTGTTATAAAGAGACCAGGAATCTTTGGTTTTGAAGGGAAAGCTCTCCTTAACTATATCTCAATGAGAAACATAAACTCTACGAAGGACTGCAAGTCCGTGTTCAAAAGGGCATTCAACTATAAGCGGTTTCCCTTATTATCTATATCTTTTATTTATTTTCTATTTTTATGGAAAAAAACTATAGTTTTATTATATATAAAAAGGTGGCCAGACCTACAAATGTCGCTACTAAACATTTCCAATAAGTGATTTTACAAGATAGAAAACACGGTCTTTTTTTGTTTTGATAAAAACAAATAGAGCCTCCCTAAAGTTCTTCAGTATGCCCCAAAACAAGAGTTCTCAAAAAAATTAAATGTATTAGAAGCCCCCTAGTTCTGGTCTCACTCTATCATCCTTCATTTACATCCTCTACATTTCATCTCAAAGTTCAAAAACAGGCTATAAGCCTTACATTAAACACAAAAACATTAAATACAGTCATCCAAAAAATATCAACATCTATCACTGACTCCTAACTAAGATCTTCAATCATATTTTATAAACAGGGAGTGTGCTCTGATTCTTGGAATATCCCCTTCATCTCTTCGATCAACACCCATTGCTCAATGGCCAATTGCATTCTATACAGCTCATCGGCTATCTTGTTTCTTTCTTTGTAAACATGCTGGCAAGATACATATGTGAAAAGATACTTTAGAGCATTTTAGAAAAGATAGTTTAGATAATTTCATCTATCATTGGCTAGAGAAGAAAGTTGTCCACTTGATATTCCCCAGTTAGCCATTCAATCACCAACATTGAGCCACCAGAGACTTGAAGATGAGAGGTCCTCTTTTCAGCTAAAATCAAGGCCAACTTTTGTTGATTTTTCATATGAGATGATATGTGATTTATTATTACAATGATAAGTGTTCCATATATAGAGAACATACTGCGCCTACCATGAAAGGATGCGTTCTTTGGATAATAAATAACTACTTATTTATTATATATATTTATACTTCACCCTAGACTCATGGCACTTATCTTTCAGTCCTGGATAAGGTTTATCTCTCCAATTTGAATTTGGGGAGGAATACTTTCTAAATGAAAATATATAAGAAACTAACTTTCTCTGAGATCAAGCTCACTCCAGGTCCGCATGTGATAGCATCTACCATCTTGAGTCTTTATCATTCTTGTCAAATCACCATAACTAGGACAAAGACTACACCAAAATCTTTCACCACAGGCACACACACCTATGAGTGAATGTAATCCTGATGTTAACTGACACATGGAAAAAAAACACTTCAAGCACATTGAGTCCATATTATTCCTTGTCATGATCAAGGAAGGATCTATGTTTTGGGCCCATTTACCACAAGTACCTTTGTGATAAATGTATCCTATCTCCTTGGTCTCTAGCCCTATCTAGGAGAAGTTATGCTCGATGTTACTGACATTCACTATGTACACCCCCTGTGTGTGAAAGTCTGTCCGATGTTTCCACACACTGGAGAAACACTAGCACATCGAGTCTTCTTTTCTTTGAATACTATTCTTGGGCCATTCACCACTGATCAAACCACCATGAATTAACTCGAGAATATTCACCGACTGAAACATCAACACTCCTCTTAGCTGGAGGTATCTTCCATGATGTCTTCATCTATTATTCCATTGACTACTGTAATCAACTAGTGGAAGTACACAATTACTACCATGCCATCAGTAGTTCTAATCATAAATTTTGAGCTTGATTTATGTTGAAGAGGAACTTTTAGCTTCTTTTTTCAACACTTTAGAAATTTCAATCTACAATACTGAATAAACTGAATAAGAGCAACGTAAAAAATAAAGATCATACATGGACACAAAGATTTACCCCTGGGAAACCCAATGAGAGAAACCCCAGAAAAAGATCTTCCTCTTTATTAATGAATAAGCCTGCAGGTACAATACAAAACTCACAAGAGAAGGAGGACAGCTAAAGGCCTTTTGCTTGTGCTACTAGTAGATTTGAAGAATAACTTGTAGATCTGAACTTTCCAAGGCTTATAAGACCTTCCCGAATGAAAACGTTTGAGCAATTACTGATAGAAACCCATAGATCTGACTTAGTCAAATTTCTGTAGCCTTGAAATGAATTTTGCAGTCCTGTACTTTGTAGTCTTGTTATTCCTGAATGAAGGCTCTGATTCAAAGTGCGTTCTTTTGCATTCAATCCTTTTTGGATAGGGCTACTAGATGACACTTAACACTCTTCCAAAAATGCTTCCAAAAACATATCGAAATCTCCAAACTTCTATGTTGGTTCCTATGTGTTGGGCTTCTAACTCTTTTTGTGCTAGATCTCTTGTCGCATTGAATATCTCCTGAGCTGCTCAATGAATGATAGTAGAGGTAAAGAGCTTTCTATTGAGCCCAATATCAATCCCAACAACCTCTTGAAACCCTTGCAACAAATTGATTTAGTGAGTTGCTCAAACCCTAGATGAGTGCTTGAGAAGGTGGTTAGGTTTTTCTATGTGTTGCTAATTAGCCTTCTTGCCCTTTTTAATTTCTTGCACGTGTTCAGATCTATTTCCATGTTGGGTTAAGTCATTCTTCTAGAAGGTTGACTTAATCCAAGATGGGAATCTTCTAGAAGACTTCTATTCTCTTGTTGGGTTAAGTTGCCCTTATCTTCTTGGGTCAAGTTTGACTTTCTACAACCCCCATGGAAGACTTAAGTTCATCTTCCTAGTCATGAGGTTCGACCCCCTTCTTCTAATTGCTCATTGACATAATATAACATTATAAATATAACATTACAACTTAGGCTTTTAGCCTTTTAATTCTTCATTACACATTTAACCTTATTCATTTAGACTAATTACAACATTAGTAAGCACATTTTATCCTTCTCTCATCTTACATGGTCCTCACCTGCTCATAACCGCTTTATTACATTAATAAGAGGAAGATCTTTTATATTCATGTGGTCATTTGATCCTTTCACTTGCTAAAAGTGTCTCTTAAGAGTGGCCAGCTCTTAAAGGATCACAACAGCACTGTGTTGTCATCCCACATACCACACCTAGCTCACAAGACTTGTATGCCTATCCCGACTCTTGCTAAACTCTCTCTTTGATCTTTTCATCAGCTCACAAGGTTTTATCTTGACTTTGCACTAGGCTCATTAAAGATTTTATCCCAAAACATCTCCTCTGCCTTGGCTCTTGGTCTTGCTTAAGGTTTGTACGCTCACCTTGACTCTTTCCATGACTCACAAGATTGTTTAACCTCCAAGTCTCCTTGGCTAGCCTCAAGGTGGCCACTTAAGGGCCCTCTCTCATTGGAGAATGACTCTTGATGTTGCTAATTTTAACACTCCCTCTCGAGGAGGGAGACATTCTCTAACTCCAAGCTTGCCCTCGTGCAATGAACTGCTTCAATGGCATGCTTGCTAGGATATCCGCTACTTGCTCATTTGTTGCTATGTACTATAGTTTGACGCATTCTTTCTTGGACCATGTCTCTCGATATAATGGTATCTCATGTCAATATGCTTTGACCTCAGAAATACCATATTCTATTTAAGCTTTAAACAACTCTGATTATCACGTTGTATAATTGTCGCCTCTAGCCCATTTACCAAACAACCTAGAAACTACTTCTAGCCATATTGCTTCCCTGCTAAGTAATTACCAGTCGCGAATGTACTCAAACCGCTATACTTTTGTGCAATGGATCCCTCAAGCCTCGCCGTAATTCATGAGATTCATAGCGCATCCTAAATCAAGCAAGAACTCCTCAAGTACTTTTGTCCACCGGTCTTCCGTACCAACATTCAAGGTGAACCATGCATAAATATACCACCATTGGATGTATATCTTAAACCATGAGTAATGGTTCCCCGAAAATATCGCAAAACATGTTTAGCTGCCACCTTAATGTCTTCTCGCCTCTACCATAACCGGCCTAATGCAACCGACCAAGATAACAAATATCAAGCCCGGTGTGAACTGTGATACATTAGTGATCCAATGTTTTTCTACATGGTGGGATCCACCAAATTTAATCCAGATCATAATCATGCAACTTCCTTAGGTTTGTAATCATGGATTTTTACATTCCATCTTTTCAAACCTTTTTAACACATCAACTGTAATTTCGCGACCTTATCTTTGCCATACCTTCAAACCAAGGAAGTAATGCATGAGGCACAAGTCCTTCATTTCAAACTCAAAGAGCTCCTCCAAGGTATAAGACCTTCATCTCCTGTAAGGAAGAGGTCATCCACATAAAGGACAAGCATAATGGGTTGGTTCCTTTCAAGTTTAAAGTATAGATTAACATCTGTTGATATTTTACTTGTACAACTAGCAGTTACAGTTCTTCTTTATTATAACAATCATTTAGCATATTAGTTGCATAAATAATATCAATGAAAGATGAGGTGTTATTGCTTTGTAGAAAGGTTTAAATAGCTTGAAGTCAAGGCTCAAACTCCATTAATGAGCTTCCCACCCACTGCCACCTCATGGGGAGCTCTTCTATTTAGGGTGGCTAATCCCAAGGAGACGTCCCTAGTAATCTGGGGTTTTGAAGGAAAAAGGATCAGGTGTAAGGCTCTAAGGTTGAGGTGTGTGTTTTCTCTCCTTTCAATAGACACGCCAAAAGGATAGTCAAAGAAGAGATATTTCAATTAAGGAGCACCCGCTTATAGACAAGGCAACAAAATTAAAAAGAATGTCGTGCTGGTTGGGTACTTCAAAATATCAATGGACTATCTTAATATATATGAGCAATAATGAATGTAATTATTGAATTTAAGTCAATGATTGCAATTAGAGACAAAGGCTTATAGTAATTTCAATAAATACAAAAGGATACTCTGCATTCAATGTGTAAAATCAAATCCCTGTATATCACAATGCAAATAAATGTGCTCATACACCAATATTGCTGTTGCGTCACTATGCCAGTGACGCTGCTTGTTCTAGGTTAGTTTTGTTAGGCAAGGAGGTAGACGTTTTGCATACTAATCCAATGAAAATATGCTACACATCAATGCCAAGTGCTAGATGACAAGATCACAACGCTTTATACCAAATAGGAGTCTCGTAATAGTGTGGACGTCACTCATTAAGTTAGGGTTGGTTTGGTAGACAAAGAGGTGAATGTTTTTACTAATTGGACCAATGAAATTGCTCAATTCTATTGCTATCAAAGGATGACCTAGCCGCAAATTTAGAACCAAAACGAAAGTTCAAATATGGCAAGACGTCATCATCATTTAGGGTTAGTAAAACGCTAGGGTTAGTAATATGTTTAGGGTTAGTAGGGTTTCAAGTCAAGAAAGTTTGAAAGATGTTTTGAACATGTTATCTTCAACTAGTTCTAGACAAGTGCCTGGGTTAATGGAGTCAAGAAGAGAGGCTTGAAAGCTTGGAAAGATTTAAACTTAAGGGATCTGAGAGAGTTAGGTTTGATGGTGCCTAATGTCGCCACCAAATCAAAACTCCTATGGGAGGAGGCTCATCTCGGCAGAAGCAAGCTAGCCCTCATGCCCTCCCTTTCCTTAAGACTCCTTTGGCAAAACGACTAGCTATAAACATAAATCTATGGTCGAAAAAGTGTTGTTTGGGACAAGGCTTTTCAAATCCTAAGAATCAAACCCTAGGTGTAAAATAAATTAGCCTAGGAGCTCTTCCCTTCAATTTATGTTTCAAGCTAACTCAAGAAAAAGATGAACTAGTGTAGCAAATGGCTAGGCTAGGTTCTTCTTAATCAAATGGCTAAACAAGTCTTTATCATAGAGCCATGAAGCAACAACCTACTTGTGTGTTTGTTCCCTAGGGTTTCAATGATTACAAATAATAACAATGTAAATCCATAAAAGTAAGCACCCTACCTACAACCATTCAATAAAGAAGTTTTGCATGCAAAACATACTTTACAAATCCATGAAGAGCCAAATCAAACCCTAGTTGTAAACACCTTCCAATGATAAAAACACCATGCATATGCCAAAAGATAATCCTTCCAATAGTAGCCTCAACTCCAAGAGCCAATAATAACTAAGACAAGACTAAAAACTATCTCTCACAAGAGTGAGTTGTGTTATGCTAAAATGAGGCTCAATCGCCCTCAATATATATATCATCCAAATGACCTTAATTAACAAAATAGATCATTAAAATACCGACAAGGATGACTTAACAATCCTTCATTATTTGTCACATTAAATGCTAAAAATGCCAAAATGAGCTAAAAAGAGAGACGCCAAAGCCCCTTTGAGGGAGACGCTATCCCTTTCTAATAATTCATCATCCGTATAAACATTGGCCCCTCCGGGGCTCCTGCAACCCGCCACAAGTGCCAAACAAGCCCAACACACAACCATCTACTCCAGAAAATGTCCACTGCCCTTGCATGCCCTATCCATCAAGGCTGCCATCCCATTCCGTTGTGGGCCGATCCCCCAGGTCAATCGGGCCAAAGTGTCCCCGTGAGGGCTGCCCCTTCAAGTCTTCATGCAAGGGTCATCATGACGTCATTCCTCGCCTCGCCATCCCAACAACTACACCCTGGTGGGCTCTTCACCCCCATGGAGGTCCGAGTTAATCATCTCCCCATGTGTACTCTGAGCCCTGCACTGTCTCACGGGTATGGTCCTCAAGACATCAGCACCACGCCTCCATGGGCTCATCACCCTAGAGATCATAGCAATGTAAATCATATTTCATTATTAGTTAAGATTCAACATATGCATGAAATCCCTAACATATCATCCAAGAGCTCAAAGATATTACAGATCTACTATACAAAGCTAAGGAACCATTTAACAAACTCTATTTGGCTAATACCCACAAGAGATGGAAAGTTTCCTCTAAAAGATCATTCTGCCATGTGTAATGAGGGTGATATGGTTTTTAGGATGTCTAGTCATAGTAAAGACCAGGCGTGTGTTGTCTGGGTGCCTTTGTAGAGGCGAGATGTTGTACCCCGTCATGGATGACATTTTTCCAAGCCCTTATTGCCTTTGTATTCTTTTATTTCTTTTCTTTCTTTTATTTTCAAACTCGGCGAAGAGGACACCGCCTTGGCTTCGTGGCCAGAGCCGACAATAAGTACTCCACCGGTATCTTCGTTAAATGATAAGTACTGCTCGTGATGAGACCCTTCATTATTATGCAAACTAAATACCGCCTCGCTTGCGACCGATGGTGGCAATGTCATACCGCTAAATACCTATGAACATAATGGGTCAACTCGTATCGAGACCTCCCATCCCTTGGTTAGGTCTTGTTTTTATTATTATTATTTTCTTGTGGTCCCTTTAGTTTCTATCGAGAGGCCTTTTATTACCTTCTGGGATCCCTGGGTTAAGCATCTCTAGGTTTTATTTCCTATGGCTTTTATCTTTTATCACCTGCTTTTACCCCCGGCCTTAGCCCTTCTTCCCACAAGACAAGATGTAACCCTCAAAGGTCATCCTAATGGCCGCACTAGGGGAATGGGATGGATGAGCTGCATAAGATGTAAAAAGGATAAGATGGTGGGAGTGGACGATGGCTCTCAAATCCCCTTTGGTGGCTAACCAAACCCATGAATATCAACTTTCGTTGGGTTACCCAATCAATCACCCAACAATGGTCGGCGATTAGTGTAAGATCCAAGCAGCCATCGAAAATGAAAGGAACCCAATGCATATATAAGAAGGTTATAACAATCAAATATGACACATACCATGATACCTTGGACCACCACTCAAGGAGCAAGAGTCCTTCCATGCAAAGCCTGTGCTGGTGATGGAAACCAAGCACGCCGGAGACAACTGACGAAGAAGAAGAAAGATGGGTCTTCAAAATATGCCTGTCAACCTCGCCTCTGGTGATCTACGGTCTTAGGACCATGTGGGCTCAGACATGATTCCCAGTTATCCCTAGATATCTGGATAAATAAGAGGCAATCATAGAAACAAAGAGAGACATTAAAGATTATTCCGAAACCAAGGGAAAAACCAGACGAACTTCCTCAATATAGATTAGCCAACTAAGAAAATTTTTCTCTCTTAAGAGAGAATCAACAGCATTCTCCTACTCCTTCAATTAGAAGAGTAGCTACCACTTTCCAAGTGTTAGAATTAGGGTAGTAAGCAGAACAAAAGTGTCCTTTAAATTTCAGTGAGAATAACAAATAGATCTTATAATCAGAAAACAAATCTACACTGCTTGAACATAGAAAACAAACATGTGTGCTCAGATCTAAAATAGTTTAGTTATTGACTAAAGAGCAGATCTAGAATAAATATTAGTTCTGATCTATAATGTCGGTGTAAATCTTTATACGACCTAAACTCAAAATAAAACACACCGGATCATGAGTAGTAAAACCAAACTTCTAAACAACTGCAGTAAGAACTAAACTCAAAAATTTCCAGATTTGAACAAGTAAACTGATCTAATCTCTGCAAGTAATTGGACAGTAGAAAAACTTCAGAAAACAAATGACAATTTATAGATCTGACTGTAAAGACTTACCTGGAACCTTACCTCAAGATTCTGAAGGAGAGCAGGCACACACAGGTAATGTAGATCACTGAAATATGCTCAGAAAAAGTCCAGCTCATAGATCTACCATGTAGGTTAGATCTCTTGCCAAGAGATGAATGAACTTTCTTGCCACCAAGGAGATAGGGCCACAAGGACTTCACAAGCATTTCTAAAGTCAAACCTTCAACAAAAAGTTTCAATCACCCAAACCCTCACACAAAAATTCTGTGGATAAAATCCCTCACACAAAATTAGCTTAAGGGAGGCCGTGGGTCAAAACAGAACAGGTCTGGACAGCTGCAAAGGGGGGGCCGCAGGTCTGGACAGTTGCAAGGAGGGCCACACTCACAAAGGGATGTACTGCAACAATGTTCTCAAGGGGCCGCACCACAAATAGTCCACAAGGGGAGCTGCACCACACAACAGTCCTCAAAGGGAGCCACAGCAACACAACAGTTCTCAAAGGGGAGCCGCAGCAACACCAATCCTCAAGGGGAGCCGCACCAATAGTCCAACAGTCCTCAAGGGGAGCCGAGAGGGATAGTAGAGAAGGGCCGAGCCACCACACAGAACTCAGCAACAGTTACCACAAAGGGGCCGCAACAACTATAGAAAAAACTCCAACAACAGATGCAAGGAGGGCCGCAACAAAGAGAGAGGATCCGCTCACCTTAGAAGCTCAATAGCATACAATGAAAGTGTGTAATGTGAAGGGTAGAGGGTAGGTTATTTATAGTTTAGGCTAGGGCAAAGAAATAAAAGAAATAAAATTAAAATAATTATTATTAAGATAACATGTTTAAATTAATTAATTTAAACATGTTATAATTAACATTTTAATTTAAACTTTACTTAAACCCTTAAGACAAAAACAACAAAACCCCAAACCAACACAAGCAAGGGTAAATGAGGGTTTAGGTGGGGTTACAAGGTGGCAATACTTGTTCATTCATTTTCAAGGTGACCTTATTAACTTTATCATCATTGCATATGGAATACATCCCTTATGTGGTCATGCCCACCTTCAAGGAGGGTCATATACCAACAAGGTACCTGATCGAGGATCAAGTTGCCCCAAAACATTTCTGGGGTCTTATTCACCAAGGTGCAAGACCAAGGATCAACCCATGCCCCATGCATGGGTACCCTGGACCATGTCCAAGGGCCCTAGACATATCTAGGGGCTTTAACTGCTTGGTCCCAGACCAAGAACCCCAGTCATATACTGGGGGCTCTCTCAGGGGTCTTTACTGCTTGGTCTTAGACCAAGAACCCCAGGAGTGTACTGGGGGCCCTAGTTCACAAC
>SNQJ01S0127283.1:0-23488 GCA_010110895.2 Picea sitchensis | reverse complement strand
CTCATAAGTATGATAATGTACAGAATGTAAAGATTACTTATCATATAAAGAAGAAGAGGTTTTTACCCTTTATGGGTTTCCTCGGGAAATATCTGTCTTTGTATATTTCATATGTGTGAATGATGTTGAATGTTCTATTGCTTACTTCCCTGCATTATTTTGATTGTCATTCAGTGCTCTGCAAAGAGTTTAAAATAAGAATAATTGTTTAAGCTCGGTAACAAATGATTCACCCCTCCCCCCTCTCAGTTGTGAAACAGAAAAGAATTTGAGAAAATAGAAAAGGGGAGGGAAATTTTTGAAAGCGGGAATTGATCTCAACAAGGATGAAAAGGAAAATGATGAATCCAAAAATGAAGAGAAAAATTACTCTGCATCAGAGAAGATATTTTTCTGATCCATTTGGCTTGGATACTCCTAGTAAATATAAATATTGAAGAGGGGGGGTCTAAGAAGAAGCTCTACAGATCAGAGAACTATCTTTCAAGCAGTCTTAAGTGTTTGCAGTTTTTGGAAAGGAATTTTCAAAGTGGTTTGATCGCATAATTATAGAATGTCTTATGACAATTTGATTGCTTGAGGAGCATCCTTTAGAACACATACCCATGCAAGTATCAACTAATAGTTATGAATTATATTTTTAGATTCCCATGCAGGTATCAACTGGAAATTATGAAGTATATCGGTGGTACACTTTTTAGGAAAAGTTTCATTATTATATATACGATTCCACATATGTACTCATACAAGGACATATTCAGTACATATTGTTGCATACATGTAGAGTCTGATTTGCAGATTAAACAGACAGATTGAAAAATAGGAACATGCAATGTTGAGGTATAGCAAAGAAGTATTCATAATGGTCAGCATTGTATGCAATTTAGTAGCCAAATCATGGACAATTTTATGACATATGGACATAAATGAATTCATGAGACACTTGGAAGGTACATAAGACATGACTCAGAGTAGATGCATAACAGTGGATGAAAGCATATTGATAGGTGGAATCAGTTAGTCACAGGAAGGAAAGCAGTGAAAGAAACATCAGAACAAGGAAAGAGAAATCATCAACAGAAGCCATACCGTCAAAGGAAAATTGTTGATGTGTATGGTCATTGATGTGAACTTGAAAATCCATGAAGATTTGAAGTCAAGTAATTTTTTAATGCTTTTTATATATGTCAATGAATTACACAAGGAAGCACCAATGTACAAGAAACATT
Source organism: Picea sitchensis (assembly GCA_010110895.2). NCBI lineage: Eukaryota > Viridiplantae > Streptophyta > Pinopsida > Pinales > Pinaceae > Picea > Picea sitchensis. The sequence continues at coordinate 22,259 of SNQJ01S0127283.1, read as the reverse complement.
GGATGAGAGACAAGGAAGTATATAGAGAAATCCGCACATTGATCTACATGCCATCTTGTAGAGAAATCAAGGGTAGAGATATTTTTAGAGAGAGAGAGACCAGATTAGAAGCATGAAGACAAGGGGAGTTACCCTTTTACCTATGGTGTCAAAGAGGAAGAAAGAGAAAGATCAGAAGCATGAAGATAGGGGGAGCAACCCCAAAGAGAGTTACCCTTTTCCCTTGATGTCAAAGGGGGAAAGAAACATGAGGAGATAAATATCAGAAGCATTAGTCATAGGTGGAGTATCAGTATCGGAGTATGAGTGTTGCCATCAATGCCAAAGGGGGAGACTGTTGGATACTTGGTTGCCATTGATGTTGTTGGATAGTTGGTTGTCATTGATGTAAACAAATGTGATGGGTGTATTTGTAGAAGTATCCAAAATGATCCCCTTATGGCGTAGCTCTAAGCATGGCCCTTATGGGAAGACACTTTGAAGAAGTATACAAGAATCCCTAGAGGTGTGGTCATGAGGCCTGAAGTTGTTTGAGGAATAAGGTCATGAAGGACAGTGTAAATGTAGGTAACAGATTCATAGATGTATATTCGTTGCCATACCATTTCCAATGGTAGGTGGAACGTCATGTAGTTTCTCACGGTTGAGGAGTTATGAGGTCATGAATTTGGAAGCCGTGAAGAATGGTTAAGAAGCCCCTAAACAGTTATAAGTCATTAACTAAAGAGTAAAGTGGTTGCAAAAAGAAGTATTTAAGTTAAGGAAAGAAGTTACTTGGCAAAGTCTAAATACGTAACAATAAGCCTCTCATTTTAATACACACAACTTTATTGAGTATCTTCTATGTGAGCACACTTTAGCTATTTAGCGAATCTGAGGTAGCAAGTATGAGGTAATGAAGGAAGTGCGAAGGTGGAAGTTTCATGGTTGCAGATGAGAGCGAGGGTTTCTAAGAAAACCTAGTTTGTCTTACCCTCGCGGGTCAAACTACTGGTGTCCTGCGAGGCACCCCCGTGGATTGCTTAGTGTATGTCACGCGAGGCCCCGCGTGACATTCGTCTTGGTCCCACGAGGCTAAGACAGATTTGAGGGAGGATGCTAGTACTAGGTTGTTGAGGCTGAGGAAGAGATACAGGTATGAAATCGTGTATCATGTTAGCTACAAGTTTAAAGGTATGTCAATATGCATGTTTTGAGGGTTACATGTTGATGATGGTATGGTGAATTCTTGAGGCATGTCTTTGGTATCTTGTTGAGACATTGGCACATGCTTGAGGCTCATCTTATGTGCATGGAGTGAGGCATATTTATGGTACTTGTATGAGGTATATTTATTGATGATAGTGATGCATGTTTGAGGCACTTCTTAATGAGTTTATGACACATGTTTGAGGTACATGCATTGTGAGTTTTGGTATATGCCTTGAGGCACATCTTGGATACTTGGCATATCGTTTGTTGTATGGTATATGCTTGAGAAATATCATGAGTGATATGGCACATTCTTGAGGTATATGCATTGGATTTTGCGGTGCATGCTTGAGGCATGTCTTGGTGATGTTGGTACATGTTGAGAAACATCTTGGTGATGTCATGGTACATTAGAGACATATCTTGGCTATCTTGGTATCTGGTTTGGTATATATCATGGTAATGTTATCACAGGCTTGAGGAACTTCATTGATGATATCCTATTTTATATGGTGGCATATGTATGAGGCACATTCTTTGGTGCTTGTTTGAGGCGCATCATTTGGTACATAGTTGATGCTTGGTACATGCCACATGGTTGTGGTATATGATTGAGGTATATGGTTGGTTTGCCATCATTGATGTTATTGTACATACACATGGAATATCTTATGGTATGGGTTTATGCCTGGTTGATGCATGATATGGTACAGGTTTTGGTACATGGTTGATGCATGGTATCGTACAGGTTTATGTACACAGTTGATGCATGGTATGGTACAGGTTGATGTACATGGTATGGTACAAGTTGATATACATGGTATGGTATGGTAGAGGTTCTAGTACATGGTTTATGTAATGTTATGGTGATGGTTTGGGTATCCATGTGAGTGGATCTGGTTAGTGATGACATATCATTGATAGTGACAGTGACAGGTTGGATGATTGGTTGATCATCGATTATAGGTTGATGTGATAGTGACAGATTGGTTGATGTGTCAGTGACAGTGGAAGTTATAGGTTGATAAGTGGTAGTGACAGTTTGAGTCTACACTTATATTTCAGGGTGGTAGAATGGGGCAAGGAAAGGGGGTTATAGCCTCTTTCTAGTTGGTGCCAGAGAACACAAGGAGTTGGAGCTTCCTTCAGGTTGGAACTTGTAAATCAGGGGGTTGTAGCCTCCTTCTGGTTGGAGCCATATAATACGGGGAGTTAGAGCTTCCTTCAAGTTGGAGCTTGTAAACTAGGGGGTTGGAGCCTCCTTCCAATTGTAGCTAGAGAATTCAAGGAGTTGCAGCTTCCTTCAGGTTGGAGCCTCTAAATAGGGGGTTGGAGCCTCCTTCCCATTTTTTCTTCCTATGAATGTATTCTTGATATATATAAGAAATCATTATGTGGTTTTCTCCCATTTGGGTTTCAATGTAAATTATGGTGTAATGTGTATCTGATGTGATATTGTTGAATTGTATTGCTTATGGTTATATGCTCATGATATATTGGTTGCAATAATAAATGATCCCCCCCCCCTCTCAGTATTCCAACAAAACTTGGGTGAGGATATATACTACTTTCCATCACTTCACCTTGGATTGGTGCCACGTGGCCTTTGGAGGCCTTGTCCTAGCCTAGGGGGGCTCAACATCACCGCATGTGTGTCACTAGTGACATGATATTTTCATTTTTACATTTTGTAAAGGTTAAAAGAGGGGTCGGCCCAACTTATATTTTGACATTGGCATTTTATGTGGACATATTCACTAGGATAGCCTCATACAAGAAGGATATAACTAGCTTCATTCTATCAATGAAAATTCCTCACCATTGTGGGGTAACACTTCTATATTTTCGATATTCCATCCATTATTAGGCTTTTCTCTTATGCACTGTGCTTGAAGGAGGTTCTATTGTGAATGATTCACTTATTTTGGATGGATATTTCCACAATTAGGGTTGTATGCTCTTGGTTTCTAGGATGAAGTAAGAAATTTTCTGCAATTCTATTATCTCGTGTTGATGTAAATGGTGAAATTGATATTTTGTTGCAAGAAGTTTTGTTTTGTTGAAACCCTAAAAGGAAGACATAAGTTATTCTCTTCCTCGCAAACTTTTATTTGTTCAAGTTTGGGAAATGTCCTTGCTAGGATTAGAAGTCTAAATCCCAAAAGTTCTTTCACTTTAGGATTTTATCCCTAGACATTTGATCCTTGACCTAAGTGAAGCTACAAGAAGGGAAAAATAGTATCTAGGGCCCAAACGTGCGTACACCCTAGACATCATTTTCCTCAAATTCCAAATCCTAAGGCCCAAACGTTATTGCACCTTAGGGTTTAGACTTTACCTCTTTGGTTTCAATTAAATCAATCTTCAAGTTTAATGCATTTGAGACTCCGCGGGCCCTAGAATGACAATGACATTGATCTAGGACTGATATTGTGGCTATAGTAGTTGTTAAATTTAATCTTCCAAATCTCTCAAGTGTCCTACTAACTCTATTAACCCTAAATCTACCAAAATTCAACTATTTATCATTGTTGTTACAAAATTTTGCTACTACCACTTAAAATTGTCTTAATTTTCTGCATACACCTAGTTATAAGTTGCTTAACTTGTTCAGAAACTACCTCTAGAAATTGGATAATAATCTATTGGTTCAATGCTTACTTTTCATGGTTAATTGTGTTGTTTATGAGCATTATTTTTTGTTTCTATTGAAAATAATTTGTTATTGTTATATAATTGTTTACTGTTGTAATTTGCAGCAACCAATGCAATTTTACTCGTCTAGTGTCTAAAAAGGTCATTGTTGCAAGCTTTATCTTGGTAATTGTCAAATATATTCTACAAATTGTTCTTTGTTCCAAGAAGGTACAATAATCACCTTGTAACTCTTCTCTTCTTTCTTATACCTAGACCTAACTGACATGTGACCAAGATAGGGGGTAGTATTGTTCACATCAAAATGTCACACTTGAATCTTGCACCCTAAGTGTCGCAATTATCATAAAGTGGTGTATGCACCTTGTTAAGTGTCGCATGCACTGTCGCAAGTGTCGTATGCACCTTACCTAGTGTCACATTCACTTTGTCGAGTGTTGCAACCACTTGACACCATAAAAAACATTTTCCATGACCCCTAAGTCATATTGGAGGAAGAAACCCATCATTTCAAGGTCAAAACACACCCTTTTCTTGGGAAAATCAACCATTTTGGGGGAATTTATAAAGGGTGGCACCCCCCTGGCCATGTTGGGGGAGTGTCACTTCATGGATTGGCACCCCCTTTTCCATGTTAGGGGAGTGCCACTCTATAGGATGGTTCCCTATGTCCAATTATGGGGAAGCACCAATCTTGTTAGAGGGAAAACGAGGATCCTCCACCTTGTTCTATGGGCCAACTCTCATGGGATGAGGTTGGTTATGTTCAACCCCCATGCTATGGATTCACCTTAGGATCTGATCCAAAACTTAAGGATCCATATCCTCAACCATATCCTTCATTTTATCATGGTGTTTATGCCTCTCAAGCCTATATATTGAAGGTATTTCCAAGGTGAAGGGGGGAACAATTGAGGTATCAAACCTTCGAATATGGAGGAAGAATATGCATTTTGATGTCAAGATTCATGCAAGGGCTGGACGAGGATATCTTGGAGAAGTGTTGCAACATCATACATAGTTTTTAAGTGCCTCTTTTTGGCTTTCCAATTAATATATACTTGGCCTATTTCCTGCAAGCTTGTGTATTCTTGCATATGCTTGTCTATTGTTGTGTTAATATTCATAGATGAATTTGTTTTACCTAGTCAAATAGAGTAGGAGATAGTTGTTTCTCTTTTCTTCCTATTACATGTATCAAGTTAATGCTGAGGGTTTGAAGAAAGATAAAGCTCCGCAGTTGGAAGCGGCGAGGACAAACTTTGAAACAAGGTACGCCCATTGATCTTTCTTCCTCTCTCTTTCAGATTGGTTAAAATGAGTTTAAAGGGATATTAGTGTACACTTGTAGTGTTTATTTCTTGGTATGAGGAATGCAGTAATCTAAGGGAAGTTTCACATGTCTACAGAGGAAACATCATGTAAGAGAAATTGACAAGAAACATCATGTAAGAGAAATTGACAACTCCATTGGGGATCGACTTTGACTAGTCTTTCCTTGGATCATCTAATGTCTTTTCCTATCATTAGATCTTGTTTGATATTTATTTATGATATATTTCCCCTTCCCTATTCCTCATTGAAGAGTTTAGAGAGACATTTATTGAGTCTATTCCTCTGAGATTGTTAGAATCAATTTTTTAAACTTTTCCAGAAAGTTGCACTTCCCTGCAGTTCACACTAGGGATCCATTAGCCGGATTGGCGCTCCCTTGCAGTGGATTAAGGGGCACCATTATCTGACTAGCGCTCCCCCAGACCTTCTAAGGTAGCACCATTCTCTTGAATAACACTCTGTCTCCTTGAGAACAGGGGAACCAATCTCCATTTTCAGTCTTTTTTGCCTCTTTCTGCCTACTTTTTCTCAGTCTTCTTTTGAGAATTTTTTTGCCCATTGACTTTTGATTGTATTTTACTTTGTTTGGATTGAGGATTTGATACTTATCACTGATTTTTATATTTTTGAGCTTGCAAACCTCTTCTACGTTGCGACATCGGTTCACCTTGCTTCACTAGTTTGGTCTTTGTCTCGTGATGTTCTCAATTATCTCATTGGTTGGAAGACTCTGGAAATGTTTGATTGGTCTTGAGTTTTTGTTCAATATTATTTAGAATATATCGCTATTTTGAATTATTGAGATTATTTTTCTTACCACAACCTAGAGTGAATACTTGTTTCTTGTTGCTCATATTTAAGGATTGTTGAGTGATTTCCTCTTTCTCTTTTTCATTGTTTGTGTTCTTGTTGGAGGCATTCCAGCATTGTGTTTTCTTGTTAAATTTTGAGTTCTTGATTGAGCGAGTTATTTCATACTTAGGTTCTCTCGGCTCTCATTGGTTTTGAGTGCATTTCTTGTTCGATCTTTTTACTTCATATTCATTTGTATCTGCATTGGATTCTTGCATTGAAAGTAAGGAAGTAGACAAAACTTGTATTTGATTTAGATTCATTGCATTTATAATCAAACGAATAGAAATTGATTTCATTCAAAGTATTGGGTGGTACATGTTCATAGTTTTCATAAGGTAAACTGCATTGGATTTATGCATTTGGGAATGGAAAAAGACTCTTCTCCTTTTCATAGATAGAGTTGATAGAACAAAAAGATTTGCATATCATTTTGTTACACTCTTTTGGATTCAAAGTAACGGATATCATAAGTTTCACTACCATACCCTTGAGTAAACAACAACCTAAAATCAAACGCTGATTAAAATCTATCTAGAAATTTTTCTTTCTAGGCGTTTGCAAACCTACATTAGCTTAAGTGTAGGGATTTGGAATAGGTCTTGAGAATAACTTTACAAATCCATAAACAAACATACAATCTTACGATAGGGAGAGAAAATCCAATTTTCATATAAGCATAGTCGAGACCCCCCTCTCACACAGGGGTTAAACATGAGGTCGTGTGTGGGAGAGAAACAGAGATTTCCCCTTCGAGGCTTAACCAAACGTAGTGGAAATTTCATATATTAGGGGTTCTTCCTCAGAATCAACTATTTTCATTTGGTCTCAAAGCTTCTTGAATCACGAATCCATTCGGGTTCCTTAGGAGTTTATCGGTTCACTTGTCTTCATTTCTCTTGAAGAATTTCAAACTTGATATCCTACCCATACGTTCGATTCTGACTGTTGAATGTAGTCGCCTAGACGCTGACTAAGAGTTGGTAAACTTAGTGGCCTTTGTATTTAGGGTTCATACACAAGGTGACCGTGAAGGGGAGTCTTTGTTTTACTTAGGTCAAACGTTGGTCAAACTCACTCGGGCTCCTTGGAGGGTAACCCACGGATAGACCATGAGGGAACTTGCACCAAGGTGTAAGTATGTTAAGTAAGTCGCCAACGTAACTGATCCACCCACTCTATCTCAACCCCTTTTTCATATTGATCTTGCGACGTTGGATGTCATCACCAACTAGTGCATTCACTTTGAAAAGGTTTGTTTGTTTGGTTTGCTACCTAGATTTTGTTAGCGCGTGCTATATGTTTTCCCTAGAAATCCCTTTAGGTTGAATCCATGTCTATGGCATCATTTCCTAGAACTACCAATGAAGGGATCTATTTTCCCAGGATATTGTTTGTTTCTCCTTCCATGGGACACATTGGTCCTCCTTATATCACCACTTTGACTCTTCCTGGACTCACTATTGGGTTATCGGTCTGGTTTTTTTCCACTCTAGTGAATGCAAATGATCTTAGTGCTTCGTTCCTAATTAATCCACCCCAAGACCATCAACCTCATGTTGATCCTCTCCCTTATTATCCCATAAGGTATTCTTCTCTTTCTTCCTCTTTGCCTAGTGAATGCTCTGTAGCTAGTAACCAGGTGGATAAGAAGAAGAAAAAAAGGAAGATTAAGAAGAAGAAAAATAATCTAGGGGAAAACTTTCAACCACTGTAGGACATGTTGGAAGCGATCAACCAAATATTGTTCATCATGCTGGGAGTTTTGATATTGTCGAAAAGTCTACAAAGACACATTGCAAGCCCAAATTTCCTTACAGTATTTATAAGGGTGACCAACCTCTTAAGGATTTCCCTGGTATTTCAAAGGTTGTATAAGTGTGGTCTCGGGGTTCTCAACCCACGTCATCAGCCATTGTAGTTCATGTTGGTGACAAACCATCAACTAGTGATAATCAGGTTGGAAATAAGAAGGGTAAAGTCAAATTTCCTTGCTTGTTATGTAAGGAGATGCATCGCACTTACCTGCCCTCGTATGGATGAGGCTTCATATTTGTTGGAAAAGATTTCTCATGTCCAACAACAACTTCTATCTCCCAACCCACCATTGGTTGATGAACTGTTCAATCTGGTTCCCTCATCGATCCATCTGGTTGATCAGGTGATCCATTCGGTTCCATCATCAGTTGAGACAATCGATCAACTAATCGATTCGATTTTATCTACAATTGATCCCACTCTCCCCTTGGAGAGTGAAGTTAAAGTGGTCAATCCAATACCACCCTTGGTCGATCCAACTCCTCCTTTGAAGAGTGAGGATGTCACAAAGGTATTTCTTGTTTCTACAGATTCTTCTAGACAAGGGGGCACTTCACCCATTCCAACGAAACCCCCTTCGAGTAATGAGGTCATTCTTTTCAATTGGGGTGCACTGTCGGAAACTCATCTCCCTTCATATATAACTTTCCAAATAATTGTTCAGGTTTGTGGTAGGTATGTTCCTTGGACTATTTTCGATGAAGGTGCATCAGTTAGTATTTTATCCTTCATTTCTTGGAAAGCTTTAGATTCTCCTCCGCTTGCGCCAGTGACACAAAATCTGTTGGATTTTAATAGAAGGGATAGTGGCCCTTTAGGAATCATTCCTCAGTTTCTTGTTACTTTGCGAGGGAAAATTGTCTTAATTGATGTGATGATAGTCCATGACCCCTTGGAATTTAATTTTCTCCTCGGTTTTATGGGACTTATCCGTAAATGTGGACATAAATAGATCTCCCAAGATCCACCTAGATCTAGAAAAAAACAGAACATGATATGATGCTTTCCCTAATCTCTAATCATTGAGTTTACTACCTAACAAGAGATGAGAAACATACCATTTAAATATCGCTTCCTCTTGTCGTTGTCATCCTATCTCCACTCCAGTGCTCTTGTGATACTGGATCTGCAAGGGAACACAAGCCAAACAAAGTGAAATCAATATAGCATACTCAAAGAGAACCTATGTATGTGATCAAGGAATCATACAATAAAATGAGATAAGTTTTATAGGAAAGAAACATATCACTGCATTATATTAAAGTGAAAGTGGAGATTACAACCAAAGCCTTGATGTTGCAAGGTCTCGTTCCAATGACTCTTTTCTCCAACACACACACTTGATCCAATCTTGAATGAAGAAGATCCACAATGACTTGATAAACTGAAATGAAGCTCTCAAGAATGACCCAATGCATAATTCTCCATACAATCTTAGCCTTATTCAACCTTCATTAACCTTAAAATCAACCTTGGCCTTTTCCATGAGAAATCCCTCTTTGTATAGGGGAAAGAGAGATGGTTAAAAATATTAGGATGAACCCACCAAATCAGAGAAGTGAGTAGGATCCCAACCATGTGGATGCCACCTCACCTTATAAAAGATCCCCTTCTAGAACTTTCATGAAGGTAGACCTTTGTTTAGCCTTTTGACATCACCACACCCCAGCTGTAGAGCAGCCTGCGGAAATGCCGCAAACCAGTTTTAGGGCAGAGTGCGATGACCAGGCATCATTGCACACTTCTTATGATGCAGCTTCCGACGACCTTCCTTAATAGGGTTTTTTAGAAGAGAAAGCCAATCACATTCCTCATGAAGAAAGGCTATTTTTGGGAACATGAACACATGTTGTCAATGGATCACTATGATGACCAAAATAATGTGTAACAGAATTCCCCCCAAAGTATGAGGCTGGAACTCGTGAGAGTCAAAATACTTTGTAGAATGTGTGTGTAGGAAATAAAGAGCACACTAGTCGGGAACCTGCAAACAGTCAAGCATCAGCATAATAATATACCATTTTCCGAGGTAGGCATTCTCATACTCAGATTACAAAGTGTCAAATGATTCATGGCCACTAAATATACACTGTGGATCCATGTCAAGGTTAATCGGCATAGCCACCCAGAATACACGGTGGATCTATGCTCTAAAATGACTCAAATTCGGACATAACCACGAGACATACAAAGTATATCTATGTGTCAATACAAATCATGAATACTCCATCGCAACATGGACCAGAATGGTATGACCCAGGGTCTTCATTTCCATTGTCCCTAAGTACGATTCTAGCCATGCGATTACAGGTGTTGAAGTCGAACATGGTAGAGACTACTTGATTACCAGTCAATGATGAGCACCGTTAACAAGTGCGAGGGAAATCACCATTGATTTCAATGACTCCCAAGGTACCCCAGTACCATCCCATGACTGTGAATAAAGGATTTGAATTCAAACACTGGAGGGAATCTTCCAATCAGGGGCTAATGATGTGAACGCATTGTCAAAAGCGAAGAAACCTGCCATTGAGGCATGCAGGCTCTAAGGCACTGAATAATTTCTAAGTCTTGTTCCTGGATAATGAGCTGAAGTCGACAGGAAAAGACTCATCACAGGAGGGCCTTGATGTATCCCCCATCAATGAAACAAAATAAGTAACAGATTTGAGATAGATCGGAGCATGAAATGATTCGAAACTGACATAGGGATGGCTGACATGGTAGAAAATTTATAACTACAAATGGTCGACTCAATAGGAGGCTTATTAAGGTTGTACTTCTCTTGAACATATAAACGACATGACAATGGTGTTGGCAGCATTGACTCAAGGAGGACCCAACATATGAACATGTGGATGGTCAAACGAGAGATGAATGGATTTCCCAACCCATATATAATGATGAAGGGGGGTGTCATGTTCAAGAGTGACTATTATTGCCACTAACACGAATACAGAGACATAATTATTTCCCAAATTTTCCCCCACCATTTATGGCAAGTACCTCTTTCTTTTTACGCAAGCTTGAGGAGGATAACATGTGCTTGTTGATGTAAGCTCATCCTTCGAACGAGTCCCTTGGAGTATGTTTAACGAACCCTAAGAAGGATCGGTTTGGTCCCATATGGGTTTTTCGATGTTTGTTTAACGAGTCCAAAGAGATAAAACTTGGGGGTTTCATGTTTAGAGAGTCTGAAAAACACTTAAAGAGGACTCCACAAGTTCCTTTTTCGTATATTAATCTGATGAGACCAAAAAAGAGATAATCTACCACCCATCAAATGTTTTTTTCAAATACTTTTACGAGCGTGAAAAGAACGAAGTTGCTCGGAAATATTTTCATTTTTACGGAGCATGAAAAGTTCTTAAAGGATACTCCATGGGTTTTGCTTTTCGTGTTACCATTACGAGTACGAAAAGACGGAAAAAGTATACTCGGTTACATTCCCATGGATTCATGAACACGAGAAGGAACAAAGACTACGCTCAGATTTTTTCCTGAAAAACTCTAAAAGGATCTGTACAGACGACAAATGTATAAAAGAAAACCCAAAAGATGTATCCTTGTTCAAATTCCACTCCAATATTTCTCACTTGCGAAAAATCAAACACTTGTAACACCATTAGAAGTCTCGGGTTTAGGTGAAATATATTAAATAATATAAAAAATGAAATGGAAAAGTAAAAAGTTAATAAAATGGGGTAAAAACTTCTTTTTACCATTTCATTGTTACTCCACCCAAACTTTGTTCCAAAACCCCCATTTTACCTCAAGTTTCCACTGCGGATTGCAGGAGGCACAGTTGATCATTTGGCGAACGGTCTCCGCAAGACAAGTAATTTTCATCTCCTTCAACTTTTCATGGATTCATTTTTTCTTTTCAATGGTTAGAAATGGATTTTTAGGTTTCATTTTCTATGGTACTTGCGCCTGAAGGTCGTCGGAGGCACCTTGTATCGTGCCCTATGAAAACCCATGGTCGTCGCATGCGCCTTGTATTATTCCTTGTGACGACCCAAGGTCATCGCAGGCCACCTTTAAGCTACAGTGCGACGACTCTGCACTGTATGAGAAAGCTAGCATGCAACGTGCGCAAAACAAAAATTGTTGTAAGATGTTTCTGCCAATAAAAAGTTTCCAATAGAGAGATGAAGATGTTAATCCCTCTTTTATGTTCCATTTCAGGTTTTCTACAGTAAGGATGTTGGAATAGCAAGAGAGAGAGAGAGAGAGAGCATGAGGATGAATATTACTTTGTCGGGAATGACCTGGGAATGGTAAATGCCCTCTAGCAATGTGGATTGCTAAAATTATTCAAGGTCCAAGGCATGAGGGACCAATTGAGATTGCTCGAATACTTAGTTCACATGTGGGATGTGGACCAGCAGGTATTCCGTGTGGGGACTCACATTCTTGAGATAGATATCTACTTCTTGACTGGGTCATCTTACCGTGGGGTTCGAGTTACACTGACAGGTAGTAGAGGAGGTGGCAAACCTATGAGCCACTATATCAGTGCACATTGTGTGCCTGGTAGTCAGAAGCATAGCGACAAAGTCGCTATAAGAGATGTTTGTGATTTGCCTTTACGAACTATCCTCTACACCATCGCGCATATGGCAGGGAGCACAGCTCCCCATATGTCCCTTCAAAGGGATTTTCAATATGCATTGGAATGCATGGAGCCCCGAGTGTTCAACTGGAGTGATGGGGTTCTCAGAAGCATGAAGAAGCAATTGACCAAGTGTAGGAGAGGTGACCTGAAACAGTTTGGATACGGGTCAATTTTGGTGTCCTTCTTCCTGGAGAGGGTTCCAAACTTGCACCTACAGATAGAGTGGGGCATACCTGCCCCACAGGATCCAAGAATGAAGAGGTGGGTCGACTTCATGGCACGGCATGTGAATGGGCCTATCGTCAGGTATAATGATGTTTTCTTTGATTGGTTGAGGCCCCATATGCTTATGGTAGATGACTACGCATATGTCGGGTTAGACTTCCGAGGTGATACAGACTTGGTCCTTCCTAAAGGTTCTCAATGGGGGAACATAGGTAAGAAGTACATTTTGTTTTTATAATGTTTTTGTAATTTTTAAATATGAAATGTTTTTTATGTCTTTTATCCGATGACTAATCAAAAATCTCTTTGATGTTGCAGATGTGGGACCTCATTGACCTCCAGGTTCATCCCCTATTCATAGGCGAGGGGAGAGAGTCGAAGTAGCAGGATTAGTCGTTGTTGACTACGAGGCTATAGAAAAAAACTTGGAGGGGTTGACAATGGATGTCTCAGATGCCTCTATTCATGAGATCCTGAGGCGTTACCAGCGCCATACAGTGGGTGTATCTGCGTCCATCGATCAACTGCTCCGTAGAGTAGCACGGGCAGTTGTGTGTTATCACAAGCAACATCCTTGATGCTATATTTGTATATAAAGCCATGTGTTTCACATTTTTGACATTTTAGTCTTCGGACAAAGACACTTTTTGTAAAAAAAATTATCGTTATATATATGAGGCTTCTATCGGCTTACTTGTTGTATATACAAAGTGTGATTGGATTTTATAAATTTCTCAAATGTTTGTCTAACACATAATTAGCCAATGCATCTGTTAATGTATTTAGACATCTAGGAATGTGTTGATATTCAATGTAATCAAAATAACATTCCAAGAGGCGAATTCATAAATATACCCTTAATAACATAGGACTTCGAATGGAGTAAACATTACTCAACTGTAAGACCACTAACTACGAATCGATTCGTACAACAAGACAGTGGATTCCAAGTGACATGGCATTGGTCAATAATTCGACGACTGCATTGTATTCCGCAATACTGTTAGTTGCATGGCCAAGGCAAACACCATGTAGACTAATCAATTCATTTGTAGGTGTGTAGATTGCCCAAGTAGCAGATGCTAAGTTCTGATTACTGTGACTAGCGCCATCAGCGAAGCCAATGTAGGGTAGCGAAGACACCGACATCTGGAAACCAAGAACAACACAAGGTAAGCAGCTGAAGGTCGAAACCAAACAACGAAAAATCACATAAGAGTATGAGACACTAAAAGTACAAGCACTCATGCAAAAATGACTTAAGCATAGTACTTCTTTAAGTAAATCCCATTTCGGGGCTCACTCAAAGGGATTCCATCGTAATCGACTAGCTCATAAGCTCCCTTCTCCAACACACATTTGACAATGTAAGGATCTCGCCACATGGCCTTGAATTTACCGACCCCTAGAAAATCACGATCATGTTCGTAAAGAAGAACTAAATCACCTTACGAAAAAATGTATGGCTTGACATGCTTGTCGTATTGGGATTTAACATGTTTCTTCTGAGTTTCAATAACTAGGGAGGCATCACAATGGGTTTCGTCTAATTCCATTAAATACAAAAGATGCTCTTCTTCGGCAGAGGTATTGGGGAGAATTTCAACGGCCAATTTCAAGGAGGGTATTTCACATTCAATTAGCAAGATAGCCTCGATACCATAAACTAGCTGGAAAGGTGTAAATCCCGTGGCAGACTTGACAAATGTTCGATAGGCCAATAATGTTGAGAACAACATCGTGTGCCAGCTTGTCTTATGAATTACTATCATCCGTCAAAGCATAGTAATGAGAACTTTGTTGATTTATTCAACTTAGCCATTGGCATGTGGATAATAGGGGGTTGAGTTTTCATGGCGAAGACCCAAATTTCAGTAATTTTAGCCATCATGAAATTTCAAAAATGACTACCGTGATTTGTAACGATAGCTTGAGGGATACCAAACCAAGTAATGATATGATTTAATATGAAAAATGTTGTAGTTTTCCCGGTGTTATCAAATGTAGGCATCGCCTCGGCCCATTTAGTGAAATAATCCATAGCTACAATGATGTATCCATGCCCCCCGACCGAGTGAGTGTTACATGTCATGGAGTCAATGCCCCATTTGGCGAATGGACCAACGAAAACTACAGGATGTAAAGGAACAGGATGAGATCTTATCTTGTTATTGTAAGTTTGGCAAGCGTGGCATTTCTAAATAGCAGTGATGTAATCCTTAAATAAAGAAGGCCAGAAATAACCAGCTCATAAGATATTTTGGGCAGTGGCATACCAAGACATATGACCGCCACATGCTCCAGAGTGACAATCATTCAAATATTTCTCAGCTTCGTCGTAAGTGAGACATCGTTGAAAAATAGAATCAACACCGTGGCGGTAAAGAGTATCACCTAGAATGATGCATTGACGGGCTTGATAGTGTATGCGACGACGATCTGTACTAGATAGATCGGGCCGGAAAGTTTGATTCCAGATATAGATAATGATATATCTGTACCATATGTCATTAGAACTGATCATAAAAAGGGATTCATCAGGTAAGGAATCCTCTGCCACATTTTTTGTCTCAGTGGAGGGAAGGTCACATATCAGTTCAGCAAAAACCAAAGGTTATTAGACTTAGCGCGTTCGAACTCTAAGCCAAACTCCTGGAGAATCACTATCCATTTGGAGTACTTGCCCCCTACCAATTGTCGCATAAGGATATGTTTCATAGGGTTACAATCGGAAATAACAGTGGTTTTGCGTAATAGGATATAATGATGAAAACGTTGGACAACTTGAATAGCTGCCAAGGTCAATTTATCCACATGTAAGTATTTGGTCTCGGTAGTCATGAGACTCTGGATCAAATAGTATATGACATGTTCATCATTCGAATCAACCTCTTGGTCTAAAACCATAGCAATGGTAGAGTTCGGAGCAGCTAAGTAGAGGAAGTAATCCCGGCTATAGTCAGGGGGGAACAGTAATTGTGTATGGGTTAAGGCAAGTTTCAAAGATTCGAAGGCTTTGTTTGCAGTATCGTCCCATATGAACTTGTAACCTTTCTTAAGTAGTTGAGTGAATCCTTTCGTAAGTTCAGCATAATTGGGGATGAAGCGACGCAAAAAATTTGTCTTCCCTTGCAAACTTTGGAGCTGACGTAAAGTGGAAGGAGGAGGTAGATTAAGGATAGCCTCAACCTTCAAAGGATCTACACAAATCCCATGTATCGACATGAAAAAACCAAGAATTCGGTCGTACTCCACACAAAAAACACATTTGTGTGGGTTTAAGCGGATACGATAATAACGACAACGTACGAAAATGGCCCTCGAATGTGTTGGGTGATCTTGGCGATGCATGGAATGTGTCAGTAGATCATAAAGATAAGGTTGCACAATGTGCTTAATATCATGGAAAGAATAAGACAT
Organism: Picea sitchensis; assembly: GCA_010110895.2. Lineage (NCBI taxonomy): Eukaryota > Viridiplantae > Streptophyta > Pinopsida > Pinales > Pinaceae > Picea > Picea sitchensis. The sequence goes on along the minus strand of SNQJ01S0127283.1, from coordinate 6,145 downwards.
AGCACGCTCAAAAGTCACGCCAACATTCTTGAGACCAAAGGATAATTTCCGGTAGGCAAAGGTCCCCCAAGGGAAAATAAAAGCGGTCTGGTGTTGGTCTGTGGGTAAGATGTTAATTTGATTATAGCCGGAGAAACCATCCATCAAAGAGAATATTTCACTGTCGGCACAGTCGTCGACGATCTGGTCAACGAAGGGGGTTGGGTAATTGTCCTTAGGACAAGCCTTATTTATGTCCCTATAATATACAAGCCTTATTTGTGTCCCTATAATCTACCTTGTTTCTTATTTACCAAAACTACATTGGATACCCAATCAGTCAAAGCCACGGGATAGATAAATCCAGCTTTAAGAATTTTTCAACTTCAAGCTTGATAGCAGCAGCTTTACGTGGGTGCACTGGGAAAAGTCTCTGTCGAATGGGTTTAGCATCTGGGTATGTCTTGATCTCATGTACAACAATATCAAGATCGATACCTGGCATCTCTTCATAACTCCAAGAGAAAACGTCGTGAAATTCTTGGAAAAGGACTTTATATTCATGGACCTCGTCGGTAGAAAAGGAGGCTCCAATATAAAGATTCTCCATGACCCCAGGTTTAATAGATATGTCAAGAGGGACGGTAGGTGAAATTTTTCTCAAGTTCCCTTCTTACAAAACATCGTGTGATGACTCAGGAACTGAGGAAATAACCACAATAGTCAACGGAGTCGAAATCCATTGGTAACTCTCTATGGTGTCACGTTTTAGGAAGAGAATGGATCGATGATGTCCATCATCCCAGGGGGTGTCTTCCATATACATGACTGACATGATCATCTGGTCAGTAGAAAAGATCACATGAAACGGATCAGGAGATGAATCACGTAGAGGAGGGGAAGCGGTTGTTGATTGAATAGCTTGGTAAGCAGATTCGACCAAACTTAAAGGCATCTTGTCATCGTAACGAGAGTAATCACCAGGGCTAGTACCACCCATGGGTCATATGACACAGGGGTATCACAAACGGTGGTGGATATCATGTTAATAGAGGCAACAAAAGGAGGGGGAATATCAGGTGGTGGGATTGGAAATGTACCCATCAAAGTAGAATCTTTCAAAAGACCCATGCCAACATTCTCATAACCAGGAGGTGTCTTCAAAATGAAAGGAACGTTGTTAGTAAGGGAATTGGAATTAAAGAAGGTTGGTTGGTAAACAGTAACGACCTTTCCTTGATGCGAGAAACATACCACACGGAAAAGGGTAGACACAATTGCAGGCATGGAATCAATCCAGCTACGGCCGAGTAAAAGGTTATAATCAAGAGGTGCATCGAATACCTCAACCTCAACACTGACCGATTTACCTTCCAATGTAATAGACAACAACTGAAGCACACAGTAGGGTTTAAAGCCTGTACCATTGAAGGCCTTAAATGTATTGTGTGATTCAGTGAGGGTAGGAGATCTAATGGCTTTCCAACAAGTAACAGACATGACGCAATTCGAGGCTCCTTCGTCAATAACAGTTATGCAAATATTCTTGTTTTCAACAACAACTTGGATCTGGAATGCTAATTGAGGAGGAAGCCTTGGAACGTGATCTTCAAAGTCAAAGATTATGAGATTAGTATCTGTGGGATCAATTCCATCGATGGCCTTTAACAGTGTCTTCCATTGAGCGGAGCAACTTTGAAGGACTTTGAGATCTGACATCGTAGAGGGTGCTTACGCAAGATCTTCTACAATGTTATAGTTTTGTGCAGCGCGAGTGTGAGGGTTAAATGCAGAATTTTGAACAACGCCCTTAGGAGGAGGGTGAAGGACTGTATCGAGACCCGGTCATTCGAGATGAATAGGACTGTTGGGAGGTTAATTTGGGGGAGAAGGTTGAACCAACAAAGGTGGTATATCGTCAACTTTCTCTTTGGATGGAGAGTAATCTTCGGCTCGAGTTGCAATTGAAACTTCATTCTTTTTAGAGTCACTAGTACACATAAGGACATAGGATGAAGTAGACGGGGTAGCATAGTCATGAATGACCATTTGGGCTTGTTGTTGAGAAGAGAAAGGTTATGACAAAATGGCAGGTGTAGAAGGTTTCCCGGTCCCTTGAGGGAACTTAGTAACTTTGGCACGTCTTGGACAATCTTTCGTGTAATTATCGTCACCACAAATAAGGCAGGGGTAATGAGGTTTACATTTTTCTTTCTCATCGGCGGTTTTTGTTTTGGCTTAATCAAATTGTGGATTATTATTCTTGTCCTCCTTATTCTTACCCTTTCCTTTATTTTTAGTTTGATTCTTTCCGGCAGGCGTGGATTGAAAAGAATTTACTTCAGTAGTCTTACCGGTGGAAGGAGTAGGAGTAGGAATATATTGTGCATTAGAATTATTGGATTTGGGATTGGTGTGACTAGCGTGCGTCGACTGGGTCTTAGCATGGAAGGTATCAATCACACCATCAACAACATGAGAGGCTACTAGAGGTTTTGATGTAGGGTTTCTGGAAGGACGAGGTGCGTCAGGGATCAAATTGTAAAGCATTATTGTTTTAATGTTAGGCCCGTGATATGGTTAATATAATGATGTTGATTAGATCCTGTTTGACCAAATGTGTATATGTATTTTCCTGTTTTGAATAGTTTTGAAGATTTTTTGTGTTAAAATTCCATGATTCATACCAGGGAAAAATCGCAGCTCATTTTTACATCCGGCACTCCGTCCGTCACTCCATCCTGCACTAAAACCATGGGCGAGTTGGTGGTTCTTATATCGGCGTTCAGTGATGGGAAAATCGGCGACATGGGTTTTCTTTGTGCTCGTGGCCTCCAGCTACTGAACTTCTAACAACTCAGATTGGGTTGTTATGCTAGGCGTTTATTGGCTCGCCTTGTTTCCATAACCCACCGGCAGTTAAGATGCATTGAATGTGATTTGTTGTTTTTAGAGGAGGTCGACCCTTCCAGTGGTCGACCTCTCATCTTGTGAATCTATAAATACCACCTCAATGGTTAGACAAATAGTGTTGGAGAGCAAAAGGATAGTCCAACTCTGTTTTTCCATTTTCAGACATTTTCATAAATTCGTGTAAAACTGTGTTTTTAATTTGAAATGTTGAAATCGTATTGCTTGAGCTCGTGATTCATTGTTGAGGAGTAGCCATGACCTGTTGGGGGGCCCACCAATGGTCTGGGTGAATATTTAGTTAGTTAGTTTGTGTATTTGATTTATGCAATTGTCATTTCTTCTATTTCCTGTACATGCATTTTTATCATCTTTTTCTTACTATGTAATTGTTGTTTATAGCTTAATTGTTTTAGTTTTCTTTTTGCAGGTTGCTTATGAAGAATAGTTAATATTCCATGTCTTTCTAACTAAATAGGAAATAAGCTTAAGCTTAAGCTACTAACCCTTGTGTGATTAGATAATAGTTAAAAAATTGTATGCTGAAATAGAACCGTTAGAAGTTAAAACAGAGTTAAAAACAAAGTATGAAGATAATGGTTTCTTTGGCAAGGTTTTGATGGATGGATAGTTTCTAGTTTTAATTCTCAGTTGCTTATCTAGATTTGCTCAATTAGTTTGCTTGTCATATACTGAAATAGAAATAGGATTTCGAGTTATGTTGTTATGAGTATTTCAATTTGCAATTTAAATTATTAAAAATAGGATTAGTTTACTTTACTTTATGCAATTTCCATTCTAGATCTAGGTTGCAATTTTAATTCGAAGTTTGATTATTGAGTTTAGTTTTCAGTTATGAATCTCTAAGTAGCATGAATTTGCTTACATTAGCATAGAATGCAATTGAATTAAATAGAATAGTAGTTTTCTTGCTTTTATAGATTAGAGGATAGTTTCCTTGCTTTTGTAGATTAGAGAATAATTCTTCTTGCTTTGGTAGATTAAAGAATAGTTTTCTTATCGTAGATTAAAGAGTAGTTGTTGATTACTTTTATTGTCATGATGCTTTGAATTTGGTAGATTAAGATTTCCTTTCGTAAATCAAAAGTAATTATGAAGTTTAAATTAAGAATAGAGTTTACTTGCTTATTAATTTCATTAGTTGTTTATTGAGTAATTTTAATTAGTTAACTTGTTGTAGAAGTTATCATAGGTTAGTTAGTTGATTGCTTGCTTGTTTACTTGCTTTGATAGGGTAGTTGCTTGCTTATTTACTTGCTTTAATAGGATAGTTGCTTGCTTGTTCATTTTCTTAATTGTTGTTGCTTATTGAATTTGAGTAGGTTAATTAAAGTAGTTTGTTGTTGTTAGTGCTCATTAGATAGATTAAATAGATAGCTTGTTTTTGCTTATTGTCATGATTAAGTTAATTTGCTTTAAGTAGGGTTTCCATTTGCTTTCCTAGGACAATCCATCGATCCTTTGTTCAAAGGTTACTTAGGGTAAATAGTTTAAGTTTATTGATAGGGTTTGATTATTAGCCTTTGTTTGAATATATTAGTTCTCAGATAGCCACTTCCTTAGTTAGACTATACTACCTCCAGCCTTTCTACCTTGGCATATATATTGTTGCAACTCTAAGTTTACTTACCCTGGGTTGACAATTTAATTGATGGTTTTTAGTGTGTTTTTAGTGCATATAGAACACCCATCATTTTTGGCGTCATTGTTGAGGAGTTGTCTCAAGGTAGGAAATAGATCATTTCTAAACCTTAGCATTAGTTTGGCGGCGGGGGAACTTTAAGACGAGAGGTAAGAACCTGCGCATCTCCTATAGCAAGTTCCCCCAAACCCAATGGTAGTTTTTTGTTTTTTCTTTTGTTTTCTTTCATGAACAGACCTAGAGACCCAAAAGGTAGATACATTAAATCTAAATCAGACCTTTCAACCAAGGTTCCTTCCAACATTTTTTTGGGGAAGGAACGTTCCACTCATAAACTCCGCAGACCAATACCGAACAACGGAAGCTAGCTCAACCCAAAGAGCTAAAGCAGTCTCTGAAGAGACTAAAACATGGAGCACTATAGAACAAAATTTGAAGCATCAGTAATAGTGGGACATGAGGCAAGACCACTCGATCCCTCTGCAAAACCAAACAACACAACCTTTGTTTCCTTACCACCACCAGGAGAATGAATTCGAAGGTGACCATTAGTTTGGAAGAACTCTCTCAAATCCTAGCAACAGTTGGGATCTCTTCTTTTCAGGAAGAACACATCTTGATAATAGTCAAGAACTAGTCTACATCTCCGAAAATATTAGAAGAATCAAGGTCCTATGAGCTAAAAATGATTTTCCTTTCCAAAATGTGAAGGAAGCTGAAAAATTATGGACTACATCCAGTGGAGAGAAATCATTAAGACCTGAGATTGAGGAGTTCTCAACATCCATCTCAGTAGATCCTTTATGTACTTCAGAAATAAATCATCCAGAAGAAGAGGATCTGCATAGCATGATGAAGGAGAGCATAGAAATTACTGTTGATGAACATCAAGAATACATTGAAATTTTGTTTCAAGAGGTCATCAGGCCACAATACTATTCTCTTCTTCAACACCTTCTTATGCCAAAACATGTAAGTTGATTGGTTCTTCATATCCAGGTAATCACTGCGGTAACTTTTTTATATGTGGATATGAGTATGTTTCTTATCTTGCTTCTGTTGGGGCTCAGAAATGTCATGTTTTCATCCATCTTTCCCTTCATCATTCTTCACATTTCATCGCCCCATTAACCTTTCACGATATCATTTCCATAAATATACTTGGGTTTCACCTTATTGTTCTCCACTTTATTCATTTTAGTATTAAAAGGGAATTTGTGATTAAATGTTAGAAAATTGACATGTTTTCATATATATCTCAAATGTGTAGGAATATGTGAAGGATTAATTCAAAGGACTTCTCGAATACTTCCTCCACCATTTCAAGATTTGAGAAGATAATTCAAGCCCATTCCAAGGAGAAGATCATGGAGATTTGGTTGGAATATCTTATCCAAGATATATGAGGGATATGTGTGAGGATTTGAAGGGATTATTGTTTTAGGATTAATCCGTAGGTGCGGACACTAACCGATCTCCCTAGATCCACCTGGATCTAGAACAAAACAGGACAGAATATGACGCTTTCCTTAAGTTTTAAATATTTAATTTACTAACTAAAGAGGGATGGGTAACATACCATTTAAATGTCGC
>SNQJ01S0127282.1:0-11039 GCA_010110895.2 Picea sitchensis | reverse complement strand
TCTGATTCAAAGTGTTATTTCTGTTGCTATTTCGTATATCATTTCTGTGTATTGTGAAGATTATGCTGGATATTTTACTATTATTCTGTCATTTCTAGCATTTCATTTCTGTTCTGCATATTTTATATATCTGGTATCTTGCACCTACCTATTCCATGGGCTCAAAAAATAGTTTTCCATCTTGGTAGTTTTTCAACAGTTTTTTGGGTTCCAAACTTTCGGAGTCATTTTGAGGCCCTAAATGACATCTTTTGGGGATTTGTGGCCCACATGACTGCAGAAGAATCTGGCTTGGGCCAGTCAAAAATTGTTCTTCTTGGTTAGACCTTTCCAACAGTGTATCGAGCACCCCAAGAAAAGATCATATGAAAATTTTATGCCCTTGGGAAGTTGACGTATCAACTACCCCCATCACAACCCGTAAACCTTTTGGATTTTCATTTTTTGGGGTTGGGTTTTTGGATTTTCCTTATGTTAAAAAGGCCCTTAGAGCCCCATTGTAATAATCATCTTCTGGTGAATGTGAGTAGTCATCACATATCTTCTCAAAGATAATATTCCACCATTATAGTGATTCTTTCACTCTATATATTTATAGTCTCTGTACATTTCTTTCATTAATAGAAATCATGTATTACTGTATTTCTTTGTTTCTGGAAATATTTATGTGTATTTAATTGTAATATATCTTATTTCATTTATTTCTCAAAACTAATCTAGATCAATTGATCTAGGTGGATATCGATGGCCACCCACCTATTCCACGGGCTCAAAAAACAATTTTCCATCTTGGTTGTTTTTCGAAATTTTTTGGGTTCCAGACTTCCGAGGCCATTTTGAGGCCCTAAACGATGTTGTTTTGGGATTTGGAGTCTAATTTACTACTAAAGGAACTAACCTGGGCTAGTTGAAAATCGTTCTTCTCAGTTAGAACTTTCCAACGGTGTATCGAGTACCCCAAACGAAGATCGTATGCAAAACTTACACCCTTGGGAAGTTGACGTCTCAACTACCCCCATCGAGGCCCACAAACCTTTTGTATTTTCATCTTCCAGGGTTAGGGTTTTGTATTTTAATTATATTAAAAAGGCCTTTCGAGCCTCATGGTAACAATCATATTCTTTCAAATGTGAGTTGTCATCACATCTCTTCTCAGAGATAAGTTGTCACCATTCTAGCAATTCTTTCACTCAGTATTTTTATAGTCTCTGTACATTTCTTTCATTAATAGAAATCATGTATTATTTTATTTCTCTGTTTCTGAAAAAATTTATGTGTATTTCATTGTAATATCTCTGTTTTCATTTTGTTCTAAAAAAATAATCTGGATCAGTGGTATCGGATTAGGTTTCTCTTGATTGTTTTTTAGTGCATGTCCCGGACGAGGTCCAAGTATAGCAAGTTGGGTCCTGAGGTTGTCTCACTTGAGGAAAATCACTCTCACATGCCAAAGAAAACCTGCATGGAAGAAGAAAAGAAAAATGATGGAGGAGAATATTCTATTCATCTATTGCTTGAGCAAGCTCTCATGCGATAGAGGGATGAAATGATGGAGAATTTTTTCCACATCCTTCAACACCTTCAGATAGCAGCAGACACATCTTCATCAAGCGGCCACTTTGGAGGCACCTCACCTTTCAAGGTATAAGTAAATTTTGATATTCCTATATTTGAAGGTTAGATAGATGTAGATTCCCTGGACAAATGGTTAAATCTGTTAGAAGTTTATTTCTCTGTTCACAATTTTTCCAATAGAGAAAATATCACCTTCGCACTCCTTAAAGATCTCCCCATGTCAAGCATTGGTGGGAAACCTACTAGGAGAAAATTTCTAGAGAGGATTCTAGAATATATGGGGCCAAGCCCACTTGGGATTTTTTTGTGGATGTAGTTAAGGAACAATATTACCCTGTTGGAAACTATGAAGACCAGTACATGAGATTAACCACGCCGCGTCAAGAGAGGGGCCAAGTAGTGTCGGAGTTCACCAATACCTTCCATACCTTGTGCACCAAGATGGGTATCAAATACTTTGAGTTACATCCGATTTTGAAATATCACGGGGTTCTACACAAATACATCCAAACTGAAATGGATTTTCAGGACATCTCATCACTGGGTACTGCTTATCGATATGTTGTTAAAATTGAGCAAAAGTTTAAGCACCAGAACAAACAGGAGTTTTCTTATACAAATATGCAACAACCAAAGTATGATAAATACATCCCTAACAAAAAACCCCTCGAAAACTAGTCTAAGCCACAGGAAAATATGAGTCATGGAAAAACAAAGGACATTGGAAAATGGTGCGATTTCCAAAAAATCCCTTCTCACAACACCAATGAATATATCTAAAAACAATAATTGGTGGCCGAGATCAAAGACAAGGAGCTGAACCATGATTTATAATCTGATTAAGAAAGTATTGATAGAATACAGAACATCAATGCAGATCCCACTGTTATTGTTGCGACCACAACAATTAAACCAAAAGAACCAATAGATCCTGAAGAGGCAGAGCACCTTTTTCGTTCACATATGTGGGTGAAGGGGACCCCACTACATTTTATTTTTGATAGTAGAAGCCCGAAGAACCTCGTATCAATGGAGGTCATCAAACAGTTGGGGTTGTCGACAACACCTTACCCACAACCATACAACATCGGGTGGCTTCGCCATGGACACTATCTTCACGTCAGGCAACAATTTTGATTGTCATACGGCATCCAACCCTTCAAGGATGATATATTATGTGATGTTTCCCCATTGGATGTATGTGATGTTCTCTTGGTCCAACCATATACGTGGAAACTCCATGTTGTTTATGAGTCTCGACCCCGCAATGTCATTGTTTCTTTGGGGGGTCATCTCTACATAATACTAGAGGTAGTTCCAACTACTGTCCCACCTAAACAATGTCGGAAGGTAGTATCTCATACTCAAAAAATCAACTTCTTCATAATATGTTTGAAATATGAATAAAAGGATACTGCAACCAATACAGTATCGAACCAGGCACCTTCTATCCAACAAAAGTAGGTCGACAAGATTGCAGCAAAGCAAAAAAATTGCTTCTGCACATAGTCATCTTAGGTATCCCATCTGGTTGAACAGATTCAACCCCTTAAACAATAGTTTCATGAAAATCTTCCACAAACCAAGAAACACAACGTCTCCAGTAAGGCAAGCAACTCACCAAGCTTCAGATTCAGCAAATGCTTCCCTCTCTCCCCCAAGAAATCAATGCAATGGAGACCATTGCTTCATAAGGAGGGAGGATTGATCTAGGTGGATATTAGTGGCCACCTAGATATTCCACAGGATTGAAAACCATTTTTCCATCTTGGTTTTTTTCAACAGTTTTTTGGGTTCCAAACTTCCAGGGTCGTTTTGAGGTCATAAACGACATTTTTTTGGGATTTGGTGCCCCAGTGACTACTTAATGCATTAACCTAGGCGAGTCAAAAATCATTCTTCTTAGTTAGACCTTTCCAATGGTGTATTGGGTGCCCCAAATAGAGTTCGTATGAAAGTGTTATGCCCCTGGGAAGTTGACGTATCAACTTCCCCCATCGAGGCCCGCAAACCTTTTGGATTTTCATCTTTCAGGGTTAGGGTTTTTTATTTTAGTTATGTTAAAAAATATTTTGGAGCCTCATGGTAACAATCATATTATTTTTAATTTGAGTAGCCATCGGCCCATCACATATGTTCTCAGAGATAAGCTTCCACCATTCTAGTGAGTCTTTCACTCTGTATGTTTAGAGTCTCTGTACATTTCTTTCATGAATAGAAATCATGTATTACTTTGTTTCTCTGCTTCTCAAAATATTTATGTGTATTCCATTGTAATATCTTTTATTTCATTTAGTTTTCAAAAAATAATCCAGATTAGTTGATCGAGGTGGATAGCCGTGTCCACCCACCTATTCCATGAGCTCGAAAAATAATTTTCCATCTTGGCAGTTTTTCGACAGTTTTTCAGGTTCCAAATTTCCAGCGCCATTTTGAGTCCCTAAATGACATTTTTTGGGGATTTGGGGCCTAGGTGAATTCCGAAGACACTAACCTCGGCTAGTCGAAAATTGATAACCCCAAACAGAGATCATATGCAAAAGTTACACCCCTAGGAAGTTGACGTATCAACTACCCCCATCACTACCCACAAACCTTTTGGTTTTTCATCTTCTGGGGTTAGGGTTTTGGATTTTTCTTATGTTAAAAAGGCCCTTAGAGCCTCATTTTAATAATAATCTTCTTTTGACTACGAGTAGTGGACACATCTCTTCTCAAAGATAAGATTCCACCATTATAGCGAGTTTTTCACTCTGCATTTTACAGTCTTTGTACATTTTCACTCATTAATAGAAAATTGTGTATTATTGTATCTCTTTGTTTATGGTTGAATCTCTGATAAATTTATGTTATATTATTATATATCCAAGATATTTTTGTACATTTATTTATTGGATTAGTGGTATCAGAGTCGGTTGCTCTTGATCATTTTTCAGTGCATGTCCCCGACGAGGTCCCAGTATATAAATTTGGGTCTCGATCATGTCTCTCTTGAAGAAAATCTCTCTCTCATGCCCAAGAAACCCCTCCATGGAAGAATAAAATAAAAACGATGGAGCAGAAGATTCTATTCATCTATTTCTTGAGCAAGCTCTCATGCGACGGAGGGATGAAATGATGGATAATTTTTCCCACATCCTTCAACGCATGTCGATAGCAACAAGCACATATTCATCAAACAACCACTTTGGAAGCACCTATCATTTCAAGGTACAATTTAATTTCAATATTCCCATATTTGAATGATGGATAGATGTGGATGCCCTAGAAAAATGGTTAAATATGATAGAAGGTCATTTCTCTGACAGGGAAAAGATTTCATTTGCACTCCTTAAGGCTCTCTCCCATGTCAAACATTGGTGGGAAACTTACTGGGATAAAATATCCACAGAAGATTATGGAATATATGGGGCTGAGCCCACTTGGGATTTTTTGTGGATGCGGTAAAGGAACAATATTACCCTGTTGCCAACTATGAGGACCAATATATGAGATGGACCGCACTGCGGCAAGAAAGGGGCCAAGAAGTTTCATAGTTCACCAATACCTTCTATACCTTTCACACCAAGTTGGGTATCAAGGAATCTAAATGACATTTGGTTCTAAAATATCGCATGGCTCTACATAGAATCATCCAAACTGAAATGGATTTTTGGGACATCTCATCACTCGATTCTGCTTATCGATATGTTGTTAAAATTGAGTATAATTTTAATCACCAGAATAAATGGGAGTTCAGGTATGAAAATACACAACAAAAAAATTATGATGAAGATGGCCCTAATAAAAAACCTCCCGAAAACTAGTACAAGCCACAGGAAAAGGGTGGTAACGAGAAGATTAAGAAGGACACCAAAAAATGGTGTGATTTCCACAAAATCCCTTGGCACAACACCGATGAATGTCGCTCAAAATAGTCATTGGTGGCTGAGATCAAAGAAAAGGATATGAAACCTAATTTATAATTTGATTTAGAGAATACTGACAGAAGACAAATCATCGACACAGACCCCACTGCTATTGTCGTGAATGTGACAATTCAACTAGAAGAACCATCAGATCCTAAAGAGGGGGAGCACCTTTTTCATTCACATATGTGGGTGAAGGGGACCCCGCTTCATTTTATTGTTGATAGAGAAAGCTAGAAGAATGTCATCTCAAAATAGGTCATCAAAGAGTTAGGGTTGTCGACAACACTACACCCACAACCATACAACATCGGCTGGCTTCGCCAGGGACGAGATATCCATGTCAGCCAACAGTGTTGATTGTCATATGACGTCTAGCCCTTCAAGGATGAGGTATTATTTTATTTTTCCCCACTGCATGTATCTGATGTTCTCTTGGGCTAGTCATATATGTGGAAACTCCATGTTGTTTATGAGTCTCGACCCCGCAGTGTCATTGTTTCTCTGGGGGTTCATATCTACATAATCCCATAGGTAATTATGACTATTGTTCCACCTAAAAAATTCCGCAAGGTAGTATCTCATACTAAAAAATTCAACTTCTTCACAATCTGTTCAAAATATTAACAAAAGGACACTACAACCACTACAACCTCGCCCCAAAGACCTCCTATCCAACAAAAGCGGGTTGATAAGGTTGCAACAAAGAAAAAATATTCCTTCTGCACACAGTTCTCTCATGTATCTTGACTGGTTTAACATATGCAGCCTCTCCAAAAATAGGTTCATGAAATATTTCCACAAACCAAGCATCGCAATATCTCCAACAAGGAAAGCATCTCACCAAGATGCATATTCAACAAGCGCTTCCCCCTCTCCCTCAATATCTTAATGCAATGGAGATCATTGCTTCCTAAGGATGGAGGATTGATCTAGGTGGATATCGTTGGCCGCCCACCTATTCCATGGGCTCGAAAAATAGTTTTCCATCTTGGTAGTTTTTCGACAATGTTTCGGGTTCCAAACATTTGGGGTCATTTTGAGGCCCTAAACGACGTTTTTTGGGAATTTTGGGTCCAAGTGACTGCCAAAGTAATTATCACCTACCTGGGCTAGTAAAAAATAATTCTTCTTGGTTATATCTTTCCAATGGTGTATAGAGCACCCCAAACATGGATCATATGCAAATGTTACGCCCCTGGGAAGTTGATGTATCAACTACCCCCATCACAGACCACAAACCTTTTGTATTTTCATCTTCTGGGGTTAGGGTTTTGTATTTTCCTTATGTTAAAAAGGCCCTTAGAGCCTCATTATAATAATCATATTCTTGCGAATACAAGTAGAGGACACATCTCTTCTCATAGATAAGATAACACCATCCTAGTGAGCCTTTCACTCTGTATTTTTACAATCTTTGTACATTTTCGCTCATTAATAGAAAATTGTGTATTATTGTATCTTTGTTTTTATGGTTTCATCTCTGACACATTTATGTTGTATTATTGCATATATGAGATATTTCTGTACATTTATTTATTAAATCTTTGCTCTCATTTCATGTCGAAAATAATCTAGATCAATCTGACTATAAAATCCATATATATGGCATTCCATGTATGTGTTGGGATTAGGAGTGGTTGCAATTCCCTTGGAACCTTCACTATGTCACCCTTGGTTCACTGAAAAGTCTTATATGATGCTAAAAATTTGTGGATGCATAGTTCTTTCATTGGTTTTATGAAATCTAGAGTAACCCACTATAGGTGATCAGTGCAACTCTCCTATGACCTTTTGTTTAAAAGAATTTTTTTTTTTCCAAAAAAATGTTCCCTTTATACCTCAATGTATATCGTTTCCATGTATATTCTTTACAAGGATTGGGGTCTTCTTGAAGACTTTGAATGAGTTGAACTACATATTCATTTACCATCCACTCTCCATGGGATTCCTTGAGCAAACCTAGAATGCATAAGGATAAGTAAAAGAGGGATCCATCCTCCTGAAATTGTATATATCAGGCATCATCCACCACATGTTATTTACCCTTATTATATATAATCTCATAATCATAACCCAACATTTCACTAACTCACTTATGCTACTCTGGTGAGGATACCCTTTGTTTAAAAAAATAATTTGAACTATGATCATTAGTCTTGATCTAAAAACACCTCCTTGTGAGATATGGGTGTCAAGTATTAACTACATGAAGGACGATTGTCATCTCCTTATCATATGCTGATTTTCCCAAATTGTGATCACACAACTGCTTACTAGTGAATGCCAAGGGACACTCTTTTTTGCATTTATACCACTCCAAGACCTATGTATAAGGCTTCACTTTCCAAGAAAAAAGTATTAGTAAAATGTAGCACTACTAATATTGGAGTAGTGCACATGGAATCCTTTAAATATGAGAAGGCATGTTTAGCAGTGTAACTCCATACAAAATATTTATTTTTGAGTGTTGAAGTTAAGTGAGAAACACTTTTTTCCATATTTTTTTGCAAACTTCATATACTAGCTCGTAAGTCCTAATAATCCACATAAGCTCTTCATGGTATTGCAGTGGGGCCAATATTCCATAGCTAGGACATTCTTGGGATCCACTCAAACTCCATCCTAACTTACAACATTACCAATTATTCAACCTCTAAATCCCCAAAAACACATTTGGATATTTTCATGAATAATTGGTGGTACCACAGTAGTTGCAATTCTCTATCAACAAGATCTATGTGGGATTCACTTGTTTTGTTGTAGATCAAGATATCATCAAAGAATAATGACACAAAATTGTTCAGGAAGGCTTGGAAAATCTTGTTCACGAGGCTCTATAAAGTGGATGGAGCATTGCAAAGGATAAAGGGAATCACTTAAAGCTCAAAATGATATTCATGTGTATCGAAATTTTTCTTGGGGATGTCTACCTTTTTCATCTTGATTTGGTGGTATCTAGAATGAAGGTCTATTTTAATGAAAAAATTTGCTCCATGAATTTTATCCAAGAGATAATCAATAATTGGGATGGAAAGTTTTCCTTAACTATCAACTTATTGAGAGCCGAAAAATTAGGACACATATGCCAAATTGTACCTTTGTTATTTAATACCATGACCACTAATGATAAGTAAGGGAGATTACTAGGGTGTGTAAATCATGCCATCAACAATTCATGAACCATGTTTTCAATTTCATTATTGTTCACAAAAGGGTGTCGATCAAGACACAGAATTGGGTGGTTGAATATCCTAAAGGGTGTGTTTTGAATGGTATTATGGAGATACATACAATTGAAATAATTTTTTTTTCTTTATGTTTTTTCTCTTTGAAATTCCACTCATCATAATTAGAACAAAGTTCGAGGCATTGAAATTCTACCATCTCCTTGGAAGACAATTTTTGGATTCTTTATGGAGTAGAGGTGAAGGAGCTAAGCATAGTGACCACTAGAGGGACAATGTGGGTAGTGAATGAGGTTTTGTTGTTTTGTTCATCGATCACCATATTAGATTGTTTAGCTCTATTGTAAGCTTCTAACCATGTTTTTGGTTGTTGCATCATGGCATGTTATCAAACTTTCTCATCAAGACCAATTGTGAAACATTCTTTGTAAAAGCAATAGAATAGGCCTTTTGTATAGATTGCTAATAGATTAAATGCCATAATTAGTCAATGATTGTGCTTGTTTGGCATCATTTTTCAGTCATCTTGGATAGTGAGTGCCACATTCAAAATGAGAATAAAGGACCTTTACAAAATGGGTACAAGTAATATAGCCTCCATAATATTTCTTGTACATTTGTCATCATTGACAACATTCTGAATCCAAATAAAAGACCCCCAATTTTAGTTTCTATAGGTCATTATTAATTCCATGGAGAGAGAAATAATGTTCCATTTGATTAACCCAACCTAAGGGATTGCAACCATCAAACATTTCCATGTCTACCTTTGGAAAGTGCCACCACAAATTGTGGCAATGAAAGGGTGGGTGATGGTAATTTGGGAAGATCATGTGAATATCCTTCTCTTAGTGTGACGAGGATTCCTCCTTGGTTCCATCTATGTGTGGATTTGGCATATTCATACCCAATTTTTTACATAGATATCACAACATGTTTAGGATCCCATGACCTTGGTTGTCAACCTTTATGGAAATATCTTTGAATGAAATATCAAGGCTAGAAACCTTGGTGTCAAGTTTTAAGTGCTTGGTGTGTAGTTCTTTGGGTTGGTTCATAGTGGATACCATTCTATGACTATGGACCATGGGACCACTTAAGATACCATCAAAATGGAAACCTCGACTTAGCTCACTACAACCAATGGCTCAAGAGGAGTCTTTTGAGATATGCCAATGAAAATGTATTGTTAGGTTGATAAAAAAAAGTTACTCAAGAGATATACCCATGAAATTAGTACAACATAAGGAATATTTTGATGTAGGTCTTCTGCAATGGTGTTATTAGGACCTAGACTATTCTTTTTTGGACTACTAGTCCTGTGGGAATATTACTCCCAACATTTATTATTGTGGTGACAGAAACTCTAAATCCCTTATGGATGCAAAGATGTAGGAATTTTACTGTTTGACTACAAAATCTCGATTTTCAAGTTCCAAAAGACTAAGGAGTGTCAGGCGTTATAGATTTTGTTGGAATACTGAGAGTGGGGGGTGAATCATTATGAGCACTTTTTACCACTTTCAATCACAATATATATAAACTTCAACTTTATCAACAATATACAATAGTTTATCACTTATGAATTCAATATATCATTGCATCATAAACATTATCATTCATCAATGCGTAATAAAAAACCACAAATACAGAGTGTAAATGTGTTGAACCTGCACATAATAGTTATATCTAGAAAATGACATACACAGTTTGCAGAGAAAATATGAGAAAAGAGAAGCAGGAGAAAACGAATGGAAGACATCTCATTAACCAAATGAATGAATGATAATTTACACATGATATACATTGTATAACTCAAATAATGTGAACTAGAGGAGAAGACAATGTGCCATAGTGGTGGTATAGATTGATATGGACACACACCAATAGTGATAGGAGTAAACTTCCACCTATTCTAGTCTCTTAGTAACTTACGAGAGTGAACTGCCACCTAGTCTAAGTTAACTAGTCTCTTAGTCTTCATTTAACTCACTGAAATAGAGTGAAGTGAGGAGGATATCAGGGAATCATGTGTAATTCACTAGTTTGGAGATAATCCCAAGGATAATGTGAATTATCTAATGATGATCCCAATGTGGCATCTAGAATCCACTCAACTGATCAAACTGAACTGTGAACTGAAGAGAATATTCTCCTAGAGGAATATTCTCCCTTAAATATAGGAGACTGAATAATGACTAATAAACATAGGGAAAACCTTAGGAAAAATAAATATTAAGTGTGTGTGAAGTATCTCCAACACCTCCCCTAAGAATGACTATGGTGAAAATGAAGAATGGGTCCCAACAATGAGGCCATGTTAGGTACCCAAATACAAAAATATAATTAAATAAACAAGGAAATAGGG
>SNQJ01S0127277.1:15691-26238 GCA_010110895.2 Picea sitchensis | reverse complement strand
TTCTTCAAAGCATCTTCCTATGAGGTCCATGCTTAAAGCTATGCCATAAGGGGACCACTTTGGAGACTTCTTCAATTATACTCATCACTTATTCCTTTAAACAAACCCATCACTTATAGAGACTTCTTCTTGGGGTTACCATGCTTCTTCTTTGGTTGACTAGGGTTGACATCAATGCTTCTAGACTTCATCTAGAGTTGAAATCAATGACAACTAACTTTCCAACGGATTTTTTAAACGAATAACTTAAAATTTGCATCATCTTGTATTTATGTTGTGCTTATTGTCTTCATATGTATGCTTTCACGTGTTGATCATACTCTTTTGTTTCAAACACTTGACTTAAATCGCAAGATCATTAATCCTTCCTTTGGGTTTGAGACTTGCCACATGCAATTTTTAGGTCACTTATCTACAACCACCCATTATTATCTTTTATAAGTTTGTTGAAGGAAGGGAATGTAATGTTTATAGTATAATTTAGTCTCCTTTTAATCGCATAATTGATCTCATCTTTTATGTGGTTGCAGGAGCAGGTTCGCATGGCCACTTCTTTTACATGACTACTCTAGCCTCGCAATGCATGTGGGGAATCCCTTGATCTTATTCATATTGACTAGATTTCTTTCTATGTGGATCTTATATGTCGTTTGAAGGAAACAGTTAGCATTTTGGACTAAGCCTTATCTTGCCCAAATCTCAAACGGTTTTGTTTTTTGTCATCATTGCATTGATGAGGCCATAACCTTGATGTTTATTTGGAACCTTGATCCTTACTGAGCTCTCCCTCATTGGGAAGTAGGTTCACCTTGTCTTACAGTTACCCCAAGGTCTAAAACTCACAAGGCTATCAAATCCACCTTTCCTGCAATCCTATCTTGAGAGCTCATCAGATTGACCCTATCGAGAATCCTCATTCGGAGTGTTGAGTGTGTGTTGTCCTAAGACTGGTTGAAATCCCAAAGTCCAAAATTCTATCTAGCTCCCTTCATTTGTCTTGTCTCATGGGGATGACTGAGTGAATTCCCTTATGATATTCGTGAGATCTGAAAGGCGCAAGTTTCTTCAGATTAATCTCAACCGGGTTCATCTTTCGACCTTCCCTCTCTTGGAAAATCTAGGCCCAAGGCCTATTGAACTTCATGGATGTAGGTCATTGTCATGTCATCGACTAATTCTTGCTTGCTATCTGTCTTAATAAATTTCTTGCATTGTGGCCTTGTGTAAGAACCTATTCCTTGATCTAATTGTATTCCATGTCCTTGAAATATTATCAGGTCTACCCTCGGAGATGTTTAGCTTGACTGGATTGGCATGTGTCTTGTGTTCGCTTGGTGTCAATCTGTTTTTATTATATGAATCATTATTTGTGGCATTGATTTGTCACATGACGTGTCGTCTTTTTCCCCTTGGTCATTGTCCATTCATTGAATCTAAATATGAGTGTTTGTGATCATTGTACAACCTACCTACCCAAATTGACACCCGATTACTTGAAACCTACATGGTATACCTTAATCATATTTTTTGGGTCCCTAGATGCGGAACCCTGACTCGTGTGGAACCCTGACTCGTGTGTAACTTGGCCATATTTTCCTAGTCTGTATTTGTATTTTTATATATTTTTTATTTTAATTTTAATCTTATTTATTTCTTTATTTCTTTATTTTTTATTTTTTTATTATTTTTGTATTTAGTTATTTCCATTTGTATTTTACCCTTAGTTTTTCAAAACCATATGGTTTGATTTCACATGGTAATTGCCCATGGTTTTTTATTCTCCATGGTTTTCCCTAAAGTTACACTAGATATTTATTTTTACATGGGGAAAATCAAGTTCACTTTTAAATATGTTTTTACATGTGTCAAATATGTTTTTACATGGATCAAATATGTTTTACATGAATAAACTATTTGTTACATGGTGTGTTTTGCATAAAACCCTAATGAATAATATGTACATTCTCTTGGTAAATTTAGAAACAATTTTGACTTTTTATTTTTATGTATATATACATATTGGTTTATTTTGTTTTCATTTTAATTTTATTTTTCCCTTTATCCCCTAAGTCCTAGGATATATATTCTTATCATTTTATTTCATTTTAGTTTCATATTAATTTTTAATTTAGTTTTTTCATTTTTTTCCCTCACTCATTAAAATTCAATGTAATATTTCACAGGACTTCTCTCTAGGATTATCCCCATTGGTCTAAATATCCACTTCACAGTAAATTCCATTGAAATTACTACTAAGACACACCTCATATCTTCATGGAACCCCCTCTTCCCTTCCATAAACACCCTTGAAAAAAAAACTTAGCATATGAATTTAATATTTCAAACTATGACCAATTGGAGTCTAATGGACCCTGAAGAGTCCAACCCATCAGAATGGTGTCCATCGGAGTGATGAGCTCACTCCTTAAGTGAATTATGACCAGCAGACTCTGATGGGAATCCATTGGAATGGGAACCCATCGAAAATGGTATTATTTTAATATTTATTTTCCGTGGAATTAACTCATGGGAAGTATTATTATTTTAATATTTTGTAGCCATTTGAGTGAGCCCATACCCATCAACTTCTAACGTTATCAAATTCTAAGGTTATCGAAATAGAGTTTCATCAGAATGTGCATGCATGAGTTTTTTTGTCCTTCTCGACTATACAAATTTGATAACCGGGTTTTTTTACCTTCCCAACCATACCATTCTGATAGCCCATCGAGATGGAGCTTAACCTTTTAACCATTTTATAGATTTATTATATTTTTTTATTATTTTAATTAATGATTTCACGTGGGTGGTGGGGAATATTTTTATTTTTTTATTTTTTTATATATTTTCATTAATTTTTTATTTCACGTGGGTTAGGGGATAATTTTATTATTTTTATTTTCACGTTGGTTAATTTAATTAATTTTGTTATTTCCTATTTTATTTCTTTTCATTTTATTTTCCTAATTTTAGGATAGTAATTGGCCAATATTATAATACAATCCCTAGGTCCTATGCCTTCTCTAGGTTCATAAACAAATCAAGCAAAGGGGATAAAACCATATTAACCATTCAGTATTGAATTTCTTCGTGCATGTGGTACATTATTTTCAGGTTAAAGATCGACAACCCATATTCTCCCACAAGCAAATCAATTGTTTTTTAGCATTGATTTACAAACAGACATATATTGAGCTACAGGTGTCAGAATCGAGCCAGGGATACCCTAGCAAAAAGTTATCAAGGAGAATAATACATTGGAAGAAGATTTCATGCTAGAACAGTAACGAAAAATCCCCAAAAACAAGAAAAATAGAAGATCATGAATTTTGGGGGGAAATTGACTGAGCAAACTTCATATGGCCATATTTGGGGCTACAAGCAAGGAAATCAGGCCCATGATAGCTCACCGGAAATATAGAAGAGAGTAGAACATGAAGGAACAATAAGTATTGACAGATTAAGGGTGTAAATTCTCATAAAACACTGAAAATAGAAGAGACATGAATTTAATTGGAGAACAGGTTGTGCAATGTTAAAATAGTCATATTTGAAGCTACAGGAGTCAAAATTGGACCTGTAAGAGCATGATGGAAGGATAAGATAAATCATAATAATATGGGATGATCTTAATCAGTAGACTAATACCAGAAACATCCATAAACATTTTGAGGAATAGAAGAAGACAAGAACAAGCCGAGTGAATACTATTTCTAGATAAATATCATTTATGAAATGTGTTAGGGAGAGAATAACCACTCAAGAATCTCTTCAACTTCTGTTTGTAACAATCACATGTTCATTTTTTAAAATGTTAAAGAAATTAAAAATGTAAAATGACAAAATGAAGGGAAACGAAATGAACAGTCACACGAGCAAAGGAGTCTCTCTTGTCTTATAAAAGAGAACTCGTTGAATATAATTGGGAACTTTTACATGTTTTATAGACTAATAATACTCTTATTTTTGGATATATGAAGAGAAGAAGGTATTTTGAAGTCGTAATTGTTTTCAAATGCTTATGGGACTACTCTACACATGTATTTGTTGTTTAAGTTTTTCTAAGTACTGATAATGCGAACTATTTATGTGCTTAGTATTTATAATTATTAGGTTGTTGTGATTTCTAATGTGTACATGAATGATCTTGAGGGATCCTTTGCAACTACTTGAGATGATTTTGAACCATTATTGTTTTTACATATTCTTGGTTGTCATGAACTATTTATGTTGTCAAAATATCATTTTAAACTATGCTCATCTATTAGATTTTATCTCAGACGATAGGTTAGAAGTAGTACTTGTAGATTATTTTGTTTTCATTTTAGAGTAGGTTTAGAATTAATTGTAACTCTTTGGGGGATAGTTCGTTATCTTTCCCCTTTTTATTGTTTTAATTTTTGGTGACAAACAGGCCCACATACTGGTCGAAAACGCTACACCAAATGAGAGTAGGTCTAATTGGGACCTTTCATCAGGTATTCTCCCTTACCTAATTGACATGCCATTTGGACCCGTCAACACAACCATGCTACACGTCTTCTCTTAAGGTCTACCCATAAATCCAACTTAAGCTACAATCTTCCAAATGTAACTAAGTCCCACTCAACCAAGTTCATTCAACAAAAGGCACATGTCTAATCGTGGCCTTTAAAACATCTCGATAATACTTTAAACTTAGTTGATATTTCAATACTTAGCCAACATTGTAATATATCAAATAATTAATTTTCAGATAATACTTAATAGTTAATACTTAGTAGCAGAGGGTTACATATTCGGTCACATCCTTATTCTTTTGATTGTGTATAAGGATGACCAATTCTCATTGTAAATATGTACTAGAATAATGTATATGTATGTATGTATGTATGTATGTATGTATATTAAAATTGATATTGGATCTTTTCCAAGTTGGTATCAGAGCGTTCATCCCCATTTTGCTCACCTCCATCTTCTATGTTATGTCACTCATCTCGACCCATTGTGTTTTCCTTTTGAAACCCTTGGCATCCTCTTTTCCACACACCATTCAATTTTATGACACTCAATTCACTCCATTCCCTCCACCATTCACCTCATCCCTCATTCCTCTTGGCCATTGTTCCACCTTTTGAAATCATCAACGTCTTCTTCAGCACATGCCCTTCCCTTCTAAAACCCTTGTCATCATTCCCTTACTCTAAGCTACTGTGTTCATCACATGCACCCACACACACTCAACATGCACCCAACACGGCCACACACACCCAACATGCCCATGCACACTCAACACACACCCACACACACTCAGCACACACCAAGCATGCCCTCCATAATTTTTTATGTTGATGAGGCACATGTCCAATCGTGGCCTTTAAAACATCCCAATAATACTTTAAACTTAGTTAATACTTCAATACTTAGCCAATATTGTAATATACCAAATAATTAACTGTCAGATAATACTTAATAGTTAATACTAAGTAGTAGAGGGTTACATATTCGGTCACATCCTTTCGCTTTTGATTGTGTATAAGGATGACCAATTCTCATTATAAATATGTACTAGAATAATGTATGTGTATGTATGTATGTATGTATGTATATTAAAATTGATATTGGATATTTTCCAAGTTGGTATGAGAGCGTTCATCCTCATTGTGCCCACCTCCCTCTTCTCTACTATGTCATTCCTCACGACCCATTTTGTTTCCTTTTGAAACCCTCAACATCCTCTTTTCCACACACCATTCCCTTTTTTGATGCTCAATTCACTCCATTCCCTCCACCATTCACCTCATCCCTCATTCCTCTTGTCCATTATTCCACCTTTTGAAACCATCAATTTCCTCTTCAGCACACACCCTTCCCTTCTGAAACTCTCGTCGCCATTCCCTTACTCTTAGTTACTGTGTCTGTCACACACGCCCACACACACTCAACAGATGCCCACACACACTCAACAGATGCCCACACACACTCAACACACACACACACACACACACACACACACACACACACACACACACACACACACACACTCAACATGCACCCAACACACCCACGCACACTCAACACATGCCCAACATGCCCTCCATAATGTTTTATGTTGATAAGGCACATGTCCAATCGTGGCCTTTAAAACATCCCAATAATACTTTAAACTTAGTTAATATTTCAATACTTAGCCAACATTGTAATATACCAAATAATTAATTGTCAGATAATACTTAATAGTTAATACTTAGTAGCAGAGGGTTACATATTCGGTCACATCCTTCCGCTTTTGATCGTGTATAAGGATGACCAATTCTCATTGCAAATATGTGCTAGAATAATTTATATGTATGTATGTATGTATATTAAAATTGATATTGGATATTTTTCAAGTTGGTATCAGAGTGTTCATCCTTGTTTTTCCCACCTCCTTCTTATCTGCTATGCCATTCCTCTCGACCCATTGTGTTTTCATTTTGAAACCCTTGGCATCCTCTTTTCCACACACCATTCCCTTTCCTGATGCTCAATTCACTCCATTCCCTCCACCATTCACCTCATCCCTCATTCCTCTTGGTCATTGTTCCACCTTTTGTAACCATCAATGTCCTCTTCAACACATGTCCTTCCCTTCTGAAACCATCGGCTTCATTCCCTTACTCTCAGCTAATTTGTTTGTCACATGCACCCACACACACTCAGTACACACCCAACACACCCACACACACTCATCACGCACCCAACACGCCCGCGCACACTCAGCACACACCCACACACACTCAGCACACACCCACACACACTCAGCACACACCCAACATGCCCTCCAATAATACTTTAAACTTAGTTAATATTTCAATACTTAGCCAACATTGTAATATACCAAATAATTAACTGTCAAATAACACTTAATAATTAATACTTAGTTGAAGAGGGTTACATATTCAGTCGCATCCATTCATTTTTTATTATGTATAAGGATGGCCAATTCTCATTGTAAATATGTACTAGAATAATGTATTTGTATGTATGTATGTATGTATGTATATTAAAATTGATATTGGATCTTTTCCAATTTGGTATTAGAGCGTTCATCCTTGTTGTGCCCACCTCCCTCTTCTCTACTATGTCATTCCTCTCGACCCGTTGTGTTTGCCTTTTGAAACCCTTGGCATCATCATTTCCACATACCATTCCTTTTTATGACGGTCAATTCACTCCATTCCCTCCACCATTGACCTCATCCCTCATTCCTCTTGGCCATTGTTCCATCTTTTGAAACCATCAACGTCTTCTTCAACACATGCCCTTCCCTTTTGAAACCCTCGTCATCATTCCCTTAATCTCAGCTACCATTTCTATCACACACTCAAAACGCACCCAACACGTCCACACACTCACACTAGTCGAATTTGGTAAATAAATGACTATGTGACTAAAAATTTTAGTCACGACAACAAAAAATGACTAAATGCTACTAATTTTTTGCAACACATGTATAAATGACTAATTTTATTGTCGGGTAAAAAATAATTAGTCACACACATAAAAATGACTAAATAAATTACTAATTTGATTGTCGGGTAAAAAACACAACTAAATAAATATTATTCACGCAAATCAAAATGACTAAAGACTCCTATATAGACTAAAGAATATTAAAGTTATTGTGTTTTTTTCACCATAACTATAAAATTTGTGCTTAGGCATAATAATATTAGAAAGTTGTATATAATATTAAATAGAATATATGAAATTAATTAACCCTAGTACTAGCAATTTCATCCAAGAATTTTGAACGGCGAGAAACCTATTTCACTTATTCATCTTCCTCATCACCTTGTCATCTAGAATGAAGATATGCTAATCAAAACATGTTTCACCCCTTTGGAGACATCTCACTTATACAAGCAATTATTTTCATGTGGTTGGGGCCATGTGCATTAAGTCCTAGGTAAATTTGGCATAATATTAGATGCCCCCATGGCCTCTTAGCCAAAGGGGTATTTCAAGAGTGTTGTACACCAACTACAAATATACATTGTTAATTCTTCCATAATGGGAGGGCCTTGCTTGCAACATAAGAATATTAAACATAGGCTAAGAAAAAAAAAATAACCAAAACATGGTCTAAGAAATTTTTTTTTAACCAAAACATAGGCTAAGAAATTAGCCTAGTGATACATAACATGATATTGCAGGGACACGTGACCTAGGTTAGTGGTACATAAAATATTGCAGGGATACATGACCTAGGTTCATAAATGGAAACATATGTTATTGTGCCATGCAGACACAAAGTACCACACCACGTTCACAATACACCAGCAGGACACATGCATATTGATAAACCATAATTTGATACATTTGATATCATTTGTAAAAATCATTGTAATTCATGAATATGCAGACTGACACGGAGTGGGAAAATACGGTGACAAGTGCGAAGTGGGAAAATACGGCCAGGATCAATTGTAATTCAGTGAGGCGGGACATCGTTTGTGCGAGTGGGGAGTGTGTAGTGCAGAGGCGTGCAAGGTTAGGGTTGAAATGGTAGAGGACCATTGTCGGTTGAACTATTTGTGACTTGTAGGTGGAGGGTGTAGCCCCTGGGAGTGTTTCCTCTGTGTTTTTTGTTTGCATTTGTGTTTCCTTTGTGACTAAGGTGCATGAATGAGGTGCATTTGTGTTTCCTTTGTGACTAAGGTGCATGACTGAGGTGCATTTGTGACTGAGGTGGATTTGTGGATCCGACCGTGAGGTGGGCCTGAGGAATATTGGAGTGCGTCAGATTTATTTGGGGATTTTATAGTCTAGAGCTGACCAAAGGAGGGGGTTTACTGTTAATTGAGAATCAGAGCTCTTATGAGAGGGTTTTGGGTTAATTAGAGAATTATTGGAGCTTGAATGCCACCAGTGGGACACATGCATATTGATAAACCATAATTCAATACATTTGAACTCGTTTGTAAAAATCATTGCAATTCATGAATATGCAGACTGGCAATGAGTGGGAAAATAGGGTCGGGATCAGTTGTAATTCAGCGAGGCGGGACATCGTTTGTGCTAGTGGGGAGTGTGTAGGGAGTGGTGCAGTGCATGTGCATGCAAGATTATGTTTGCAATGGTAGAGGACCAGTGTTGGCTAAACCGTTTGGTACTCGTAGGTGGAGAGTGTAGCCCATGAGAGTGTTTCCTCTGTGTTTTTTGTTTGCATTTGTGTTTCCTCTGTGACTGAGGTACATGACTAAGGTGCATTTGTGTTTCCTCTATGAATGAGGTGCATTTATGGAGTCGTCCATGAGGTGGGCCTAAGGAATATTGGAGCACGTGAGGTTTATTTGGGGATTTTATAGTCTAGAGACAACCAGAGGAGGGGGTTTACTNCTATTAATTGAGAATTGGAGCTCTTATGAGAGGGTTTTGGGTTAATTGGAGCATTATTGGAGCTTGAATGCATATATAAGAAGTTTCCATGATTGATAAATATGCAGTGGAGAGAACTTGGAGACTACTCAAAAGGTGAACTAGGATTTCGGAGTTGGAGAGGTATTCAACGAAGTCATAGGTACAATTAATGTGTTTCCTTTGGTTTGATTTAGGAGTGTAGGGTTTCTAATTAGGGACTAGTTTCTATAAGCATGTATATTTGTAGTTTTTTGTATATTTATACAACGATACACTTGTACTTCTAGGTCCCTCCATCAGCTTGACCTACATGGTCATACAAACCTCAACATTGTTATATCTCCAACAATTTTATTTATGTGTTTCTGCTTGGCTCCCAGAGCTAGAATAAACATTCTTAGAGTGACCAGTCTATGGCTTCACGTGGAGATTCTTTAGGAGAGGGAAATAGAAATAAGCTTTTGGATCAAACTACAAGTACTTTGGCAATTCCATCCATGTTGTTCCCTTGCCTCCTTCATCTAGGTACAAATCATGGCATGCGAAGGCACGTGACTGGAAAAGCACCCTAACAATGTGTGCTCTTTGAGTGGTGACAAATAATTTCATATTCAGAAACAAAATTGTCAATGGGTACAACATCATTACCTTATGGTATACTTCGGGGATGATTTTTTGTGGTATTATTCACCTGGTTTCCTAAGCTGGAATTACTATGAATGATTGGAAGTGGAAGTTGGATTGAATGATTTGCATTTGGGCCCTGATTGTGCCATTAATGGTTTTGAAAGGCCTTGTAGTGGTAAGCAAAACCAATAATGGTCAACATAGGATAGTTAAGTTAGAGGGGATAGGAAGTAAATGTGATAGGAAATGCATGCACATTAGTTGGGGTGTGTTTATATTTTAGATGCCAAAGTTTGGATGACAATATTCATGGTTGTCTGAAATTTGTGCCCATTGTTTGTCACGTATCTATTGTTGATACTGAGAGGGGGGTGAATCAGTATCAAGTACAATTAAAAAAAAAAAACAAATTATACGTCAACCAAATTATATATTCAATTATATCCAATGAGAAATGAACAATAGTAGAAGAGTTACACCAATACACCACAATACACCATGCACAATATATGAGAAATAAACAATACTTATTGTTC
>SNQJ01S0127277.1:1327-15648 GCA_010110895.2 Picea sitchensis | reverse complement strand
GACCTCTCCATCCTTGCCCCTTCCTTCCACCCAATAATATATGAGAGATAATAAAACTTTACATTAAATCATCACCATCAACCAACCATCACATAGAACCTTATAATGCTTCATGAGACTTCTTCAACTTCTGCAATTCTTCACTTCTTAGAATACTCTGATCCTATAGATAATATAACTCAATGTATTCTCTGAAAATCTTCCAATTTTCAGCCCTTGAATCCTCCCCAAAAAGGAGTTATAGAGAAAATGGTAGACCTTATTCAATTATGGTGTATTGAGGAGAGCGAACTTGTACAGAATGCCCCGCGCTCAATATTTAACATTAGATTCTACAATTCACACACAAGAAACTACAACCCATACTCTTTCCAATGAAATTGGTCTCACTTCATTTGGATTCTCTATGAAGAAGTTATGATTGTTTTACTCAGAACACCTATTTATGACTAGCTTCAGGACTAGTCAAAAACCCTATCTTTCACAGAGTGTATCTCCAAAATTATAGCGAATAAAGAGCTGAAATTTTACCACATGTACCTAGACATGTCTTCTCAATAAAATTCCAATTTCACCATCTAAATCGTTCTAGAAAAAAAGTTATAGCGAAAATGGTAAGATGACCTGTAAATAACATACCTTAGAACACATCACCAAAAGACTTCATCCTCCCTTGAAATCTGGCCTTCTTTACTTCAGATTTTTTCTGAAATTCGACTTATATCTTCTTGAAAAATGAATGTTTAATGAGATGTATTTATACCCTTTATGTCACTTCCTTTTATCATTAGGGTCGACCTGACACTTTCTTATTTTGTAATTATTTTCTTTAATTATCTTCAGGGTCGACTTGTACTTCCTTCTTCAATTTACTTTTTCATCTTCAAAAATTCATTTCTCCTCAACCATGAGGATCCACGTGGCATGCCACCTACCACTAAAAACATCATGATCTATACTATCCATACATGGGTGTTGTATCTGCATGTTCATTGTCCTTCATGTCCAAATACCTGCATCAATCTTGCGGTCCAAAACCAATGACTAGGGTTGAAATCAATGACAACAACCAATCTTCCAACAATCTTCCCCTTTGTCATTGATGGCAACTCTCATTCTCCCCCTGTCATCATGATTCCAATTTCTCTCCCCCTTTAACATCAATGGCAAAGGGTGGGGTTGATCCCCCTGAGTTCAATGGCATAAGGTGGCCTTCTTCTTTGGGGTTGCTCCCCCTGAACATGTGGCACTCAATAATAATTCATCCTTATTTTTGGCCTTTGGGACTTTTTATTCCTTGGAATCCTTTTGTGTGGATTATTTCTTCTCTCTCTTCTTCATGTCTAGGATGTATATGTTGTTCGGTCTTCTTGTTGCAGTTGCAAACAATCTTCCTGAGTTATTTTCTCTGATTTTACATTTTCAGGAGTCAAACATAAGAGTGTATCCTTGATCACATATTTTGCATACACTGAGGAGATTTTGCTTCAGATCTTCAACCAATAGGACTTTTCCTGCTTTTACATTTTCACTTCCAATCTTTACAGTTCATTTTCCAAGTATTTTGGTAGATGAGTCATCTCCAAATGCAACATTTCCACCCTTTTTCTTCAAGATGAAAATTTTACTTTGATCTTCGGTCATATGAGATGAGAACCCATTATCTATGAACCATTCATCTTCTTATTTGCATTCTTTAGCGACCAATGCTATTCGGCAATTTTCATTGTGTGGAATTTATTTCCTTTTCCATGTTGTAGTTGGTATATGTGCATTTGGCATACTATTATCTTCCTTCATCTCTCTACAATCTCGTGCTTTGTGACCAAGATTATTGCACTTATAACATACAATACTTTTATCCATTAATGGGTCAAATGGATTATAATTTATTTTGACAAGTCTACAATCATTTCTATATCTACTATTTGCACCATTCATGTAGCTTGTGTAGTTATTCCTTTAATTGATTCTACAATTGATTGCCTTGTGTCCAAAATTTCCACAACTATAACAATGTCCAAGAAAGAAATTTTGATGCTTGGTGTTAGCACTAGGAATCACCCTCAGACTGTAATGAGGATAAGACCAGTACCCATCAGTTTATATAGTAAATGTAAATGAGTTATAGGTGGTCAAATGGAGAAGACTCAATGATAATATCGTTCTAACTCAGAAATATGGACTAGCATGCATAAGCAATTGAGGTATGGAATCAACTTCAGTCAGTAAGTTGGGGTAAGGGTGAATAGAGGGAAAAATTTGGTGAGGATAGTGTAGAGGTCTGCTATGGACATCAGGTCTTCCAGTAGCCTAAGGAGGAAAAACTTAAACGCAAGATCCTCTTGAATTCAAATCTCAAAGAACCTGAAAGAAATTCTAACAGCATTATAATCAAACATTCATCATAATATAGTCACAACAAATCCATGTGAATCAGTCAATCATGAACTCTCTCAGTATCAGAGGCAAATAAGATGGAGCAAGAAAGCTGATTTAGATTAACCAAGATGTCTCAAAAACAAATACATAACCAGAGAACCAGTGTTCTTCATCAAAATATTACAATAGCAGGGAGCCTAGCTCAACCATTCGACCTTAACAAAATATCAAAACTGCATACATATACTCAGAAATGTTGCAACTACCAAGAGAGTGATCAGGCCCCTACATTCAAAGTTTCCAGCTGGCGCCCACTCTGTCAGACTGTGTAGACCTTCTCATGTCATATGCGAGCCCGACTCAGACATGTGCTTTGCAGGAAAAATCGTCCATCAGGAAATTTTGTACTGACAATATTCCCCCCAAGTCCATACTCAGCATGGTTCCAATTTTAAATAACTTCCTTCATTGGGTTCAAGACGAGGCCTGACACCCATGAATGTTTCTAGGCATCGCCCACGACTTCTTCGAGTCAATCCTGACGCCTCAAGGCTCTGCAAATATTCCCCTGTGACCAATACAGGTGGTGTAGGTGCTAAGCTCCTTTGTGGACCCGTCCTTTATTGATATGACCTCTGACTATGACCAAGTGCTTACCCAAAAGGTGTGTATCGGGATTTCGTGTCTCAGGAAGTTGAAAGAATACTAACTTCCCTTCTCTTGATTTATGATCTCGTGAACTGGAGCCTAGAAAGAACCAACTCCTCTCCTTAATCTTCAACAATGTGACCCCGATTATGACCAAGCGCGTATCCAAAAGGTGTGTATCGGGATTTTGCATCTCGGGAAGTTGAAGGAATACTCACCTCCCTTCTCCCGATTTTTTATTTCATGAATTGGAGCCTAGCGAGCACCAGCTCCTCTCCTTAATCTTCAACAATGTGACCCCAGCTATGACCAAGAGCTTATCCAAAAGGTGTGTATCAGGATTTCGCGTCACGGGAAGTTGAAGGAATACTCACCTCCCTTCTCTCGATTTCCGATTTTGCGAACTCGACCCTAGAGAGTGCCATCTCCTCTCCTTAATATTCAACAATGTGACCCCAGCTATGACCAAGCACTTATCCAAAAGGTGTGTATCGTGATTTTGCGTCTCGGGAAGTTGAAGGAATACTCACCTCCCTTCTCCCGATTTCTGATTTCGTGAACTAGAGCCTAGCGAGTGTCATCTCCTCTCCTTAATCTTCAACAATGTGACCCCGGCTATGACCAAGCGCTTATCCAAAAGGTGTGTATCATGATTTCACATCTCGGGAAGTTGAAATAATACTCACTTCCCTTCTCCCGATTTTCGATTTCGTGCTTGCCTCAAATCGACGGTCCATGATTCCCCGTGATCCAATAGTCCAGATCTCCTCTGTTGAAAACTGAATTTGCTCGATCACTTGATTTGAGTCCATATTAGACCGCTCTAAGTGTTTCACTTTATTCTCATGGCTACGGCCTACAACCCTTGATAATTTTATGCGATAACTTTTGACCAAGGGATCGAAAACACACCCTTCCACTGGATTTTGAGGGTGTTTGAGTTGTTCAAACCTAAAACATTTTCATTCTTCCTGTGGAAATCATGGGCAGAATGCCACATGATTTACACCACAATTATCTTGAGGGTAAACCTTAATTGTTGCTTCAGTCCTATGAATTAGGCTGCAAATTCATGTGTTAACATATAGGCTCCATGGGGGATAGAGACCTCCATGTGAGGCTCTAAGAAATCTTTTTGGAGTTTCAGTGCCTTAGCTGTTGGGTTATGGAGTCTAGCTCAAAACATTTCGCTGAAGGCCGACATGTACACTATTCTACTTATAAAAGGAAAACAAACACACATGCTCCAGAAGGAGCTTATTTATGTACAAATCCTAAGCTAACTGACTTTTGCAATGGGTTAGGTGAAGGAAAACTTCCACCATAACCATTCAAACTGTTTGATAATTGAATCCTTCAACTCACTGCAAGTGATCCATAAAAAACAAGGAAAGTGTGGTAGCTAACTAATTTCATCCTTATGATCGCCCATATAACCTTCAAATACTGATAAAAAGATCAAGCTTGCATGCTCCAAATCATTTGGAAAACGTAACACTATGTACTCATTGATAGGGTCATGAAATTGAAGGCAACGCATGATTAACTTATGAAAGGTTACCTTCACTATTTCAAAATTGTTGACAGTTTGTTGGATGTCCTCAATAGGCACACTTGCTTGACTAACAAACACGGGCATCTATGGGTCAGAAGGTTGCTTACTGTGAACTGTAGGTACGAGTGGAAGAAGGATGGACGTAGGTGGTTGTTGATCCACTAATGACTGCAAATTTACTTATGGTTGTGTATGAATGATCTCTTCATGTGCCTCAACTAAGGGTTTCTCCTGATAAAAACCTCAGGTTATGTCTTCTTTGACAAGGCCAACCTTTGCATCATCCGTACTGTCTTCATAGTGATCAAATATAAGATAAGCTTGTTGCTCATCATCACTAGAATATTTATAAAAATGGGTTGCCCTTCACATCTATGATCAACCTTTAAAACAATAATTTCATCAAGAATATAACTATTAAAAATATCCATTTCAGAAACAGTAGTAACTGTTGCTTCTAGTTGTTCATACACATGATTTTCATCAAGACGGGGCTACTCATGGATACCTGCATCGAAGACAAAATTGTCCACGGTCTTTTCTTCATAGGGACAGCAAGTAAAAAATGCCTTACGTTTAGAGTTGAGATGATACTGACTTTGAATCCTGCCACAAGCTTGGAGGTTCTCCTCTACTTCCTCAACATCCATGAATAACTATGATAAAGATGTAGATTTCCTTTCTCTTAGGAAGAGGACAAGCTCTGAATGTTGAGCCATGACATAGTACACCATGGCAACAGTCTATGTGGGTCTGATCTCTACAGGCATACTATGATAAAAACTATAAAACATCATGTTGAAGATAGCCAAGGATTCCTCTTCCCCTCTCCTCAAGGCATTAAAATCATCCCAGTACTGATCAAGGGAATTGTTCTCACCCCACCACTTTAACAATGTATTGCATAATTCAACCCAGGAACCAATGGAGTCATCTCCCAAACCCTTAAACCATACACCAAGATCTCCTAACAAGGATTTGGAAAATAACCTCATGGTAACATCCTCATAAATTATCTCAAACTGATCAATAAAGTTATTGAAACCCTCCAGATGCCTCACAGTTGTAACATGATCCTCTCCAGAAAAATGGGGAAAGTACTTAAAGAAATCAGGAGGATAAGGATGAAGATGATATGGAAGATTTAAAGGTTTAAATAGCTTCACTCTTATTCTAGTTCGAAAACTAGTGGGATGAATATGAGGCTTATCACACTAATGGCAAGGCTCAATAGTAACAGCAGGATGTGATGAGAGTTGAGGGGGTTGTGGATAAGTTTCAACCTCCTCAGGGCTGCAAGGGTGATTGAGTTCATGAGGGGTTTCAATATGAAGCTCATCTTTATGAGTAGGTTGAGCTGAGGATATAATATCAGCATCTACAACACAGGCAGAAAGTAGGTATTCTTCTTCCAAGGATGAATGTATAAATAAAGGTTGGTGATCAACCAAATAAACAAAACACAATATGATCCTCTTTATATGTGAAGGGAAAAAAAAATATGAGCTTATAAAGAATAACAAAAGTTCATGAAGAAAGCTCATAAGCTGATACCTAGTCATTCCCTTCATCTTTCTGTCAGTAGGATCCTCCCCAGTGGAGTCTTTGATTGTGGAATCGTATGGTAGATTATTACAGTCAATTTTTTGTATCCCTCTCTTGTCTACCATCAAGAGTTGGATCTATGTTGTTCTTCCCAGGGAGCTCTTCAATCTGTTGAAATCCGTTCCTAGCAACGGTGTCATTTATGTTAGCACTAGGAATCACCCTCAGAATGTAATGAGGATAATCCCAATACCCATCAGTTTATATAGTAAATTTAAATTAGTTTTAGGTGGTCAAATGGAGAAGACTCAATGATAATAACGTTCTAACTCAGAAATATGGACTAGCATGCATAAGAAATTGAGGTCTGGAATCAACTCCAGTCAGTAAGTTCGATTAAGGGTGAATAGAGGGAAGACTTTGGTGAGGAGAGTGTAGAGGTCTTCTATGGACATCAGGTCTTCCAACAGCCTAAGGAGGAAAAACTTAAACGCAATATCCACTTGAATTAAAATCTCAAAGAAACTAAAAGAAATTGTAACAACATTGTAATCAAACATTTATCATAATACAATCACAACAAATCCATGTGAATCAGTCAATCATGAACTCTCTCAGTATCAGAGGAAAATAAGATGGAGCAAGAAATTTGACTTAGATTAACCAAGATGTCTCAAAAACAAATACATAACCAGAGAACCAGTGTTCTTCATCAAAATATTAAAATAGCAGGGAGCCTAGCTCAACCATTCGACCTTAACAAAATATCAAAAATGCATACATATACTTAGAAATGTTGCAACCACCAAGAGTGTGACTGGGCCCCTGCATTCAAAGTTTCCAATCGGCACCCACTCTATCAGACTGTGCAGACCTTCTCATGTCAGACGCGAGCCTGACTTGGACATGTGCTTTGCAAGAAAATTCGTCCATCAGGAAATTTTGGATTGACAGTCTGTCCCCCAAGGCCATTCTTAGCATGCTTCCCATTTTAAATAACTTCCTTCATTGGGGTCAGGACGAGGCATGACACCCATGAATGTTTCGAGGTAGTGCCCATGACTTCTTTGAGTCAATCCTGACACCTCGAGGCTCTGAAAATCTTCCCCTATGACCAATACGGGAGTTGTAGGTGCTAAGCTCCTTTGTGGACCTGTCCTTTATTGATATGACCTCTGGTTGTGACCAAGCGCTTACCCAAAAGGTGCGTATTGGGATTTCGTGTCTTGGAAATTTAAAAGAATACTCACTTCCCTTCTCCCAATTTTCGATCTTGTGAACTGGAGCCTACAAGCGCCAGCTCCTCTCCTTAATCTTCAACAATGTGACCCAAGCTATGATCAAGCGCTTATCCAAAAGGTGTGTATCAAAATTTCACTTCTCGAGAAGTTGAAGGAATACTCACCTCCCTTCTCCCAATTTTTTATTTCACGAACTGGAGCCTAGAGAGCGCCAGATCCTCTTCTTAATATTCAACTATGTGACCCTGGCTATGACCAAGCACTTATCCAAAAGGTGTGTATTGGGATTTCCTGTCTCGACAAGTTGAA
Source organism: Picea sitchensis (assembly GCA_010110895.2). Lineage (NCBI taxonomy): Eukaryota > Viridiplantae > Streptophyta > Pinopsida > Pinales > Pinaceae > Picea > Picea sitchensis. Next base: position 7,968 of record SNQJ01S0127277.1, on the reverse strand, counting down.
GGAATCCTCACCTCCCTTCTCCCAATTTCTGATTTCGCGAACTCAAGCCTAGCGAGCGACAGCTCCTCTCCTTAAGATTCAACAATGTGACCCCGGTTATGACCAAGCGCTTATCCAAAAGGTGTGTATCGGGATTTTGCGTCTCGGGAAGTTGAAGGAATACTCACCTCCCTTCTCCTGATTTCTGATTTCGTGAACTAGAGCCTAGCGAGCGCCATCTCCTCTCCTCAATCTTCAACAATGTGACCCCGGCTATGACCAAGCGCTTATCCAAAAGGTGTGTATCGAGATTTTTTGTCTTGGAAAATTGAAAGAATACTCACTTCCCTTCTCCCGATTTCTGATTCCATGCTTGCCTCAGATCGACAGTCCACGATTCCTTGTGATCCAATGGTCCATATCTCCTCTATTGAAAACTGAACTTGCTCGGTCTCTTGATTTGAGTCCATATTAGACCACTCTAAGTGTTGCGCTTTGTGCTCATGGCTACAGCCTGCGGCCCTTGATAATTTTATGTGATAAATTTTGACCAAGGGGTCAAAAACACACCCTTTGACTGGATTTTGAGGGTGTTTGAGCTATTCAGACCTCAAACATTTTCATTCTTCCTATGGAAATCATGGGCAGAATGCCACATTATTTACACCACAATGCTCCTGAGGGTAAACCTTAATTAATGCTTGAGTCCTATGAAGTAGGTTTCAAATTCATGTGTTAACACCTGGGAGTAAGTGATCTTCTTTGTGATGTGGTCCATCTGGGTTCACGATCTATTATTCTGTAGTTTCCTTCATAATGATTGCTTTCATACCTGATGGGAGAGGGTCTTCTTGATGTCTCATTCCTTCTTAATTCTAGTCTTCTATCTTGTTGTTCAACTTGTTCTGGAATGTTGGTTTCATCATTTTCATCTTCATTATATTATTTTGTTGTCTTCAAATTGTCATTGTATCCTATTCCTATCTTGTCATTTGGAGATCTTTGACTGCTAAGTATCTCATCTAATTTTTCAGTGCTTTTTTCGAACTTCTTCAACTTTTCTATTGTCAATAGTAGCTCCCCTTTTGTGTGATCCAATTTTTCTTTCAATTTCTCATAATCTTCTAATTGTTCCTTCAAGCTATCAATGGTCTTTTCAAGCTTGTAATTCTCTTCTTCAAAACTACTCAATTCGCCTTTTAGTATTATGTTTGTGTTTCTAAGCTTGCTATTTTCAGTTTCAACGTGCTTCAACTTTTCAAGATTATCATATTCTTGTTCACTCTCTACATTGTCTTTGTATCCCCTAAAGGAATCAAGGTTGGTTTGTTCAAGTAAATCTTCTTCAGAAATGATTTCTTCTTCTTTAGAACTCTTGTAATCATCATCCTGGGTTTCTTGGGTTATGAAGAGGAATTATCCTCCATCATTATCTTCTTCATCACTCTCACCTGAGGAGATGTCATCATCCTTAGAGTAGAATCTCTTTTTATTGTTGAGACTTCTCTTTTTATAGTAGCAATTTTCAACAATATGTCATATTCTACCACAGTTAAAGCATTTGAGAGGAGACTTACCTTTGTATCTTCCACTTCCCATCAGGAACCTTCTTACAAAATTTGTTATTTATTCATCAAGGTCGTTATCCTTGTCTTTTGTCTTCTTTATGGATTTAAAGGCTTCTTCATTGTTTGGTTGGTCACTTTCTATACATGTTCTCATTTCATATGCTATAAGAGACCCATGTATTTCATCCATTGTCATTTTGGTCAAGTCCCTAGTTTCTTCAATGGCGAAGACCTTAGCATCATACTTCAAGAGAAGTGATCTCAACACTTTTTGTACAACCAAGGATTCATCGAGCTCTTCACCTAATCCTCTGATAGAATTAACAACTTCATCAACTCTAATAAAATAGGTTGCAATATCTTCCTTTTCATTCATCTTCAAATTTTCAAATTCTACTCTATGTCGTTGAAGCTTGACCTGCTTAACTTCTGGATCACCTTCATAGATACTCTTGAGTTTGTCCCATACCTCTTTAGCAGTGTTGCATCCTATCACTTTGCTAGCAATGGTTGGTGCCAATTATCCTAGAATAACATGCATGGCTTTTGAATTACAACTCATAAGCTTCTTCTCATTTGGATCGGTTGGAGCATTATTTGGGATTACATAGCCATTTACAACTGAGTACCAAATGTATACTCCCAAAGATGTTAGGTAAGTTTTCACTCTATCACTCTAGTATGCATAATTTCTTCCATCAAATCTTTGAATCCCATTTGAAATGTGCTCATGTTCATCCATCTCTGCTCAGGATTTTCCTTCCAATGGATAAACTTTTCTGAAGGCAACCTTCTCTGATACCAATTGTTGATACTAAGAGGGGGGTGAATCAATATCAAGTACAATTTTAAAAACGTTTTCAACTTATACTTCAACCAGATTATATATTCAATTATATCCAATGAGCAATGAACAATAGTATAAAACTTACACCAATACACCACAATACACCATGCACAATATATGATAAATAACCAATAGTTATTTTTCAAGGGAAGTAGTGAAATCCAAAGGTAGCTACAGCTTCCAAATATAAAGGGAGAGATAAACCTCCAAAAGGAAGATACAATCCTCCAATATCAAGAGAGGGTTGACCTCTCCATCCTTTCCCCTTCCTTCCACCCAAGAATATATGAGAGATAATAAAACTTTACATTAAATCATCACCATCAACCAACCATCACATNGCATTATTTGGGATTACATAGCCATTTACAACTGAGTACCAAATGTATACTCCCAAAGATGTTAGGTAAGTTTTCACTCTATCACTCTAGTATGCATAATTTCTTCCATCAAATCTTTGAATCCCATTTGAAATGTGCTCATGTTCATCCATCTCTGCTCAGGATTTTCCTTCCAATGGATAAACTTTTCTGAAGGCAACCTTCTCTGATACCAATTGTTGATACTAAGAGGGGGGTGAATCAATATCAAGTACAATTTTAAAAACGTTTTCAACTTATACTTCAACCAGATTATATATTCAATTATATCCAATGAGCAATGAACAATAGTATAAAACTTACACCAATACACCACAATACACCATGCACAATATATGATAAATAACCAATAGTTATTTTTCAAGGGAAGTAGTGAAATCCAAAGGTAGCTACAGCTTCCAAATATAAAGGGAGAGATAAACCTCCAAAAGGAAGATACAATCCTCCAATATCAAGAGAGGGTTGACCTCTCCATCCTTTCCCCTTCCTTCCACCCAAGAATATATGAGAGATAATAAAACTTTACATTAAATCATCACCATCAACCAACCATCACATAGAACTTGATAATGCTTCCTGAGACTTCTTCAACTTCTGCAATTCTTCACTTCTTAGAATACTTTGATCCTGTAGATAATATAACTCAATGTATTCTCTGAAACTCCTTCAATTTTCACTCCTTGAATCCTCCCCAAAAAGGAGTTATAGAGAAAATGGTAGACCTTATTCAATTCTAGTTTATTGAGAAGAGTGAACTTGTACAGAATGCCCCACACTCAATATTTAACATCAGATTATGAAATTCTCACATGGGAAACTAAAGCCCGTAATATTTCCAATGAAATTTGTCTAACTTCATTTGGATTCTCTATGAACAAGTTATGACTTTTTTACTCAAAACACTTGTTTATGACTAGCTTCAGGACTAGTCAAAAACCCTATCTTCCACAGAGTGTATCTCCAAAATTATAGCGAATAAAGAGATGAAATTTTCACCACGGGTACCTAGACATGTCTTCTCAATACCATACCAATTTCACTATCTGAATCATTCTAGAAAAATATTTATAGCGAAAATGGTAAGATGACCTGTAAATAGCATACCTTAGAACACATCACCAAAAGACTTCATCCTCCCTTGAAATCCAACCTTCCTTACTTCATATTTCCTCTGAAATTCGACTTATATCTTTGTGTGCATTAAAAAACTTGTGTGTGTTGAAAAATGAATGTTTAATGAGATGTATTTATACCTTTTATGTCACTTCCTTTTATCATTAGGGTCAACCTGAAACTTTCTTATTTTGTAATTATTTTCTTTAATTATCTTCAGGGTCAACCTGTACTTCCTTCTTCAATTCACTTTGTCATATTCAAAAAAACATTTGTCCTCAACCATGAGGATCCACGTGGAATTCCACCTACCACCAGAAACAACATGATGTATACTATCCATCCATGGGTGTTGTATTTGCATGTTCATTGTCCTTCACGTCCAAATACCTTCATCAATCTTGCGGTCCAAAACCAATGACTAGGGTTGACATCAATGACAACAACCAATCTTCCAACATCTATATTTCTCATGAATTGCATCCCAAGATAATTCTTCATGGTTTCAGAGAATTCATTTAACATGATGTACTTGAGAAATTATAGAGTTCATCTTAGTTCATCATCATCAAATTGAAAAAAATCATTAAAGGAGTAGAAATCAATTCATTTTTGTCAAATATTTCCTTGGAGAACAAAATATCTTTATCATATTTGCACCTTCTTTTCTCTATTGTTGGGATACAAGTATCGAGATTAGGGCAATCTGACATCTCTTCATTTTGGAATTTTTAACATATGTACAATTTAGGTCTGACAAGTTTAATATCTTTTGCTATTATAATTCAATCCTAACTCTTTGCAAGTTTGTTTAACAATGTTTAGTTTATTGTTGTCTTATATTGTATTAAAGGGAGAAAATTATAGAGAAAATCTAAGAGTAGATGAACAGGGTATTAGTTGTACTTAATTGCAGTATCTTACCTCTTTTCTCATTGAAGGTTATATAAATTCTTCTAGATTACAAATAGGAAAGTTGCATGGAATTGCTAGGAAGGCATTTTTGAAAATTTTCCTGGCTCTAGATTAATAGCCTTAAGTGAAAACCTTGGATATGATTAATGAGGAAACATGAATATCATTCTTGAACTTATAATTAAGTCTCATGAAAATTATTTTTAACTATATACTACTTATGGTCAATGCCAGTTGATAGTCTTCTTACACATGTATTCATATGCTCCACAGCGAAATTCATCTATCTACTATTCGACAACATAGGTATTCCAACAGAGGACAAACACCTTCAGTAACCACTCACATAACCAGATCAAATATCAACACACCAATGTTTTCACGTGGTAAAACCCCTATGGGGAAACATCCATGGCCCCAACCAACGCAGCCACTTGGAGCAGTTTATTAATGCAAAGAAAAAGATTACAGAGAGATTTTACAAGAGAGTTTCTCACAATCGATCATCAAAAAATGACCCTCCATGCTCTTTAAATAGAGATCATGGACCAATTGGGTGTTAAGCCACAGATCAATGGCCATTGAGATCGAGGAGAGTATGAACCGTCAGATCACTCTATGTCAGGAACATATCGTGACCGTCAGATTTTCTAACTACAAATGCATACTAATGCATACTAAAGAAACACACTAGAAAACACACTTTTTACCTAACGACACAATAGACCAAGTAGATCTTAACTAACTCCTAAGTGTCTAAATATACTACCATCCCCCCTTAAGAACAACTTGGGATTGGATTGAAGGATTTACAATAGTGATTGGAGAAGGAAGGAGGCATTAGAGCCTATCCCCCCTTAATGACAACTTCCTGAACTCCTAACATAGATTGAGGTTTGGAAAACTTAGCTTGTGTAATAGACTTTGTGAAAATGTATGCAACTTGATATTTTGTAGGGAAAAAGAGCACTTCAATAACTTGATCATGAATGATCTTTTTGATGAAGTGCATGTGTAGCTCGGTGTGTTTTCTACGCTGATATTGAATTGGGTATTTGGCGAGCTTGATGGAACTCTGATTGTCACACCAAAGGTTGGTCGGATGATGGTGCTGGAATCCAAACTCTAAAAGGATCTATCGAAGCCACAGGGCTTCCTGACTTGCATTTATCGTTGCTCGGTACTCTACTTCTTTAGAAGAAAGTGCAATAGTCGGTTGTTTCTTGCATGCCCAAGTGAGAGGTCCTGACCCAAGGCTGAAAACATAACCTGCAGTAGACTTCTGATCATCAGGGTCACCGACCCAATTTGAATCAGTGAAACCAACCAATAAAGGAGTCCCCCTTGAATTGTAATGTATCACAAACTAAACTATACCACGAACATAGCGAAGTATCCTTTTAGTTGATTTCCAATGGATTTCATGGGGTGTTTGCATATATCGGGAAACAAGACCAACAACAAAGGAAATATCAGGATGGGTATGAGTCAAGTATAAGATGCTACCAACTAACTGAAGGTACAGGGTGGCATCAAGTTCAGGAGAAGTACAGGTGGCAGTAAGCTTGACTCCAGACTGGAAGGGACAAGGGGTTGGTTTACAATCGTCCATGTGAAAGTGACGAAGAAGGTCACAAGCATACTTAGATTGGGAAAGAAAAAACTCTTCATTGGTTTGCAAAACTTGGAGGCCAAGGAAATAGTGAAAAAATCCTAAGTCAGTCATTTTAAATTTCTTCGTAAGGCTAGTTTTCACATGGTTTAAAAGTTTTGAGTCACTGCTAGTAAGGATAAGGTCATCAACATAAAGGACAAGTATTATGAGATGGCTTCCTACTT
>SNQJ01S0127276.1:26249-45151 GCA_010110895.2 Picea sitchensis | reverse complement strand
TCACTGTAAGTCTACTGATCTCATCCTGCTTTGTTTATCAACCCAGTTATTCCACTTTTTTAAATAGAAATGTCTAGCCAAAGACTGATAACTTGCAAAAAAAAAAAAAAAACAGGTATTGCACTCTATCGTCGCCCACTTCTTCTTTCTACAGTCCTATTTATTTTACATATTTCTCTTATGGTCTGCGGGAGCCCCAATCCCAGTCTATATGACAAACACATTGAAATTTCCAGGAATATGTAACATACTTCTATTTTTTGATATATTTCAAATAAAACTATTTTTTTTATCTCCTTTTATATTTATGTCCTCATACATTTTTATCTTTCACCAGTATATATGACAAATGCAGTTAAATTTCCATGAACTTGTAAATTATTTAGTATATTTCAAACTACACTGCTTTTATATCTCCTTTCATATTTGTGTCCTCATAAATTTTTATCTTCCACTATGCACAAATTGTATTTTGCTCTATGATTTCAAAAACTAAATGGGGCTCTAGAGGCCATGTGTCAATTATTACATGGATGCCACCTTTGTTTTATGCTACTTGCCACATCTCCGTTGTAGTTTCTATCTTCCTTTGCTACTTTTTCCTATAGCAATTCAACACAGCGGGGACTACGCTGCCACACAACCTTGTTTTCTTTGAATTATGTCATACTTCCTAAACAATCTATCAACTTTCATAGTACTAACAAATGTAGACACCTCTTATTTTCTTTGGATTGAGTCATACTTCCTAAACAATGTATAGCATACAAATTCTATCACTCATGTAATTAAGTTTCAACAACTTTCTTTGTGAATGGGCATGTTGGTTTTTTTGGAAAGGAAGTAAAAACTATTACTTGTCAATAAACAAATTCACTTTTATATGTTAAAAAATGTATATGTATTCTTGCTATCTTTTGGTGTAAGGTTAAATTTCAAATGAGATTAGTATCTCCTTTCATGTAAGAGATTAAGGTAAAATGTTTTGAAAGAAAATGATCCACTATAAAAGCCTTGTTAATGATAGTGAGGAATATTAGTTTTCTTACAAATACTTAAAATATGATCTAAAATTGCTTATGATTAGTTATTATCTGATGTAGAAGTAAAGAAACATATTAATGGATCAATACATAAAATATTCTAACATAAATCATGTGAAATCTACCCCTTACAAATTAAAACTAAGTTATTTCATCCATTGGTTAGGTTTTGTTTAATTTTACATATATAATCTTTGAAATTGTATTACCAAAAACTAGATATATAGCATTAAGTTTTGTTTGCTATTACTATTTTCAAAACAATATCCAAATTTTGTCAGAGTAAGTAGGCCAAGGATAAGATTCTCGCAGTGAGTAGGCCAAAGATAACATTGTAACAGAAAGTAAGGAGAATGTCGTGGTTCATCCGTGTGAAAGAAATATTTCTGGCCTCTATCCTATCCAACTCATCCAGTTAAGCTCGGCGGCCAAAATGAAGCATGCATTCATTTCTTTGTATTGACCACATATAGTACCGTCCAACACAAAAACGTTATCCTACCCACGCGGCCATCCCTGCGAGGCCTATAAAATGGAGGCACCCTCCATACATTGATAAGTCTTGCAATAACATTTTCCATTGATAGAGTTTATTAGAGGTCAATAAAATTTTCCATTCCAAGAATTTCTTAGAGGTCTGCATCTAGTCTTCGAAGTGGATCTCCTTCGACCATATTTCCCACCATTATTAGACACCTCAAACATAGCAGAGAAGTTGACACCAACAAAGCTCCACCCTGACTGCATGAAACAAGCATCAAATGATCATATTGTGGACACACAGATCAAGGGAACTCGACAACAAAGGATCCAACTTTATCGAGTTGTCAAAGAAGGGAAGCTCCTTCACCAAGGCAAGTGGCTCACCTGGGGCCAAATTCAGCAGAAATTTCCTCATCTGATCGGGGAAATCAATGCAATGGAGACCATTGCTTCCTAAGGAGGGAGGATTGATCTAGGTGGACATCGGTGGCCACCCACCTATTCCACTTTCTTGAAAAAAAAATTCCACCTTGTTAGTTTTTTTACAGTTTTTTGGGTTCCAAACTTCTAGGCTCGTTTCGAGGCCCTAAACAACGTTTTTTGGGGATTTGGGGCCGAGGTGACCACTGAAGAAAACTAACTTGGGCCAGTAAAAAAAAATTATTCTCGATTAGACCTTTCCAATGGGCTATCTTTCTCCTAAAACGAATATCGTATGCAAAAGTTACGACCTCGGGAAGTTGATGTACTAACTTACCCAAACGGGGCCCACGTGACTTTTGGCGCTTCATCTCCTAGGGTTAGATTTTTGGATGTCTAGGGTTTTTGAAATTCCTGTTTATTGTAAAAGGCCTTCAAAGCCTCATTGTAACCATTTGTTTATGAATGAGCACAATCGTCACATCTCTTCTCAGAGATAAGCCGCCACCATTCTAGCAAGCTTTTTTTCTGCTGCATGTTACAGTTTCAGCTTATTTCTTTATTGAATAGAAAACCAATTTTATTGTATCTCTGTTATTTTCTGTTAAGCATCTTTTAATAATCTGTATTGATTTCGTTCTGCTCATAAAATCTGGATCAGAGATAGAGTGTATTGTTAAGGCACTCCTTGTGACTTCCTTGGTTCAAACCTCGAGTAGCCCATGTTTCATGCTTGGGGTTTGTGTGATGCACTTGAAGGTTATAGTGGTAGTCGTCGAAATGTAACCCATCTCATACAATCTCGTCCCATTTGTCGATTATGTGAGCTACAAAAAAAAACTATGTAAATTGCATATCGATGCAACTAATCATGTCTTTGATGATTTTGGGTGCAATCTGACTTGAATTCACTCAAAAATTTGGGATTTCCCTCAAGTTTTACCATTTTCCCCAAATTTATCATAGAACAAAATTGGAAACAAGAATTTATCAAATTTGGATTGGTCTTTAGCCCATACTTGTCCGATGTTGGAATCTTCTCTTTGATAACAATTTATGATGTACCCAGATCCCATATTCAGACACATTACTACCAAACGGATATAACATAATATAAATACCAATTTAAAAATGAATATAGTATTATAAATATACTCATGCATCTAGCATTAATCTTAGGATCGTGCATACAACTGTTAAAGTAGACATGATAGAATTCAACAACAAAATACATATTAAAATGTAGCAACTACTCATAGCATTAAAACAATAAATTCATAGCGACAAGAACACTCATATTATGTGAAAATCTCACCAATTGGTTGCATATAAAGGGACACTCCTCCCAACCATAGGCTCTGTTGTTCAATTTCTCCCAAATGTAGGTCACCTCTAAGCTGGAGTTATGAGTCTGTAAGGAGGAAACCATTAATGGTCCAATACCTAACAATTTCATAATGAAGTGACTAAAAAACAACTCCAACTTCTTGTCTCTCTTCCCCATCATCCTGCACATCCTAAAGGATGAGATATTCTTATTTACACTACAATCCCTTAGAAAATATTCATACTGAATTTCCTTACAATCCCGTCTTTACATGCATATTACAATTCTAATCTCTCAAATCCAAAACATATTGGTTCACTAACCTATATCACATATGCACAATTAGATTACAGGTTCCTCGAAATGTTACATCTTAAAGGTTTCTTCTTTAACATCCTAATTGGATCCTCATTTCTTTCCACCTTTATATTTCCTTAACATAGATGAATACTTGTAATGTTCACAACGGTTGGCTCTTTCCCATCTGATCCCTCATTTATGCCAAAATCTTTATATTTCCAAATTTCCTTAAACCAGATTCTTTCAAACAATGTCAATTCTTATTTTGTTATCTAAAACCTCCTTAGGCATGAGAGAGAATGTAGATCCCATGGTAATTTCTTGATTCAGAAGGATTATAAAGAACTTCGAACCTAAGTGGAAGAATCTATTCCAAGAGAAATGATATTTAATATGGGATATAACGTCTCACACATAATGGTCATTGCCTTTTTCTAGTAAATGGTCATTGCCTTTTTCTAGTCGATGGCTCATAGAAGCTCATAAAGACATATGACATTTTGAAATAAAAAATGAAATATTTGTCAAAATACAAGTAAAATAAAATAGTATTATAGGATATTATAGAATCGAAATCATGTACAAAAGTTCCCTTATTAAAATATGCATAATTTGCAGAACATGTTACAAATCAACGAAATTTCGAATCACCACAATACATGAAAAATAGAAGTAAATTAAAAAAGAATTAAAAAAATTATAACAAAAGAAAAAGAAAAATTTTAAATTGAAAAAAAAATGCTAAAATGAACAACTTCGCTATTTTGAAAAGAAAATAGAATATATTCAAGAATAGATGAGTATAAAAAATGATGCTCAAAAGGAAGAGAAAATAATTGTTAGTAAAGTCACATATAACAACAATGAAGAAATTTATCGCAAATCGTAATAAAAATCGATTTGTTGAAGTCAAGAAATTAATGGGTGAGAAGAAGCCGCAATAGAAAATTAAGAACAACTTGTTTACAAAGAAACCATAATTAATGGGTGAGAATAAGCCGCAATAGAAAATTAAGAATAACTTGTTTACAAAGAAACCATAACCAATCCAATTGAATAGGAAAAAAAATTGAGGTTAAAATCCAAACCATTGATAAGAAACAATCAACTATTGATGAAAGTTGAAACACCTAGAATGTGACCACTAACAAAGTTTCATCAAACTAAAGAGAAAATAAGAATTAAAATGAAGGGATAATTTGACGACAAAGAGATATGTATAGATTCAGTTATAGTTGAAGGTCCATTAGTTACCACTTATGAAGTTGTATCTTAGAAAAAGGATTTTGACTTACCTATGGATATAAAAATATATCAAATCAACATGACAACACAAGTAAATTATGGAACTATTAAATAGAAGATGAAGAATGATGAACTTCCTAGGGTATGGTATCTTCACCCAAATTTTAGAAGTCATAGAAAAAACAATTTAGGAACCAAAATCAACAATTTACTTCCTACTAAATCATCCAAAGTTCAACGCAATAATCAATGAAGTCAAAATGAAAGAAGATTGAACCAAGAATATTATCTTTAGAGGTTCCAGAAAGAATCCCCCTAAAATGGATTGATTTTTTTTCATGCAATGCGAAAGTTGTGACGAGATGATCATTTTATGAAAACAAGTGTTATTTTTCCATACGTTAATGATAAAATATTTAATTGATGAAGACTTACAATATACCTAGATATAGTAACACTAATTTTATAATTCTATAAAAAATTATTATGTAATAACAGTTATATGTCATAATGTACATTTATATTGTAATTATGATAAGTTATCCATTTTCCTAAAAATATGACTTACACATTATTTTACTTGAATATCATCAATCCCTAAATATTTATATTAATAAATATTTATTATTTGCATCAATAATTTGTTTTACTCGAATGTCATCAATCCCTCATTATTTATATTAATAAATATTTATTATTTGTATCAATAATTATATGAAGAAAGGAACAAAGATCAACTTTAATAGTACTAACAAATGTAGACACCTATTATTAGTCCATGTTGAAGGCGGAGAGGGACTATGGAAATCGATAATTCGTTGACTTTATATTAGTTTGTCGTTTGTCTACAAATTTTTGCATACTTCTAATGTTCGACATAGAGAACTAAAAGCATTATTTTTTATATAATAAAAAAAAGTATATATGTTATGATCTAATTGGATGATAGATTTGAGGTCTTATTGCCAGCTTCGCTATTACCAATGAATTATATGTTTCCATATCCAAAGTTTTATCATGTACGATACTTTTTTTATTTGTACTAATCATATTGAAATGTTTAGATATCCAAGGTTTATAGTGATCGATAATTCCAAAGTTTATAACCTTGTATTACATTTTATTTTTTTATTTGTGCTACTATTATTATTATTACTCCTTTGCATTTATATTGAAATGTATTGACACTTTTTTGAGGTGCTTGAATAGGCCTGACAGCTTAAATTTTTACATGACGCGAGGTCCTCAAACAGGCCTGACAGCTTAAATGTTTGCATACCGCGAAGGCCTTAGACAACCTGACATCCTTAAATGTTTATCTAAATACGCTTCTCCCAGTACATTTTTCCTCGAAATTTTCCATACAATGTTGCAGTGAATTTGGAAAATATTGTTGTCCACCGCTATTTGAATAGGCATTGTATGTTTCATCCCTCTTCTAGCCTTGGAATGCAATTTCATCATCATTGAAGCTACATACATTGTTTGTTGGTTCGGTGAGTTCTTCTTCTTCGCTGGTTCATCGGTTGTTTCTTGTTGTTGTTGTTTGGTTCACAATTTGACCTGCACTTCTTCCTTTCATCGTTTAAGAGTAAGTTTTCATGCCATAGTTTCATTTTCTATTCCTTGTTTGTTGTTCAGTGTTTGAATTTTGCAAGTAAGAATGTTTTCTTATTTATACTGGCATGCTCATCATATGATTATGGTTGCTTATGTGGTTCGGTTGCAGTTTCGTAATTGTTAGAGATACATATGTTGTTTACTGGTTTGGTGGTTATTTCTTGTTCGTTGGTTCGTTGGTTCGTCGGTTGTTGGTTGTGTTTGTTTGGCTCAAGTTTATGATTTGGGGCCCTTGGGATGCAGTTGGACCTATTCATGCTTTCTCGCTGGTTTGGTGCTTGTTTTTTTCTTTTGTTTGCTTCAGATTTGCAGGGTTGGGGTCCTGTGCCAAAAGTTGGAGCTGTTTTTTTTTCATGTATTATTATTATTTTTTGAGTGCTTTACGTTGTTTAGCCTATGCACCCACGAGTGGACACGTGGTTGTGTTATTTTCCATGTCTGGTGAGTTCAATATCTATTCTGCTGTGAGATTTTGCTGGTACTTCAGTGTTGACATGATAGAAAATAGTTGAATGAAAAATATTTCGAGAAGTACATGTGCAATTTCAATATCCATTTTTTTTTTGTTAAAATAAAACATATGCAGGCTGCACTTATAAACCATGTATGGTGAAATGTGCCCATATGACAATACATGTTCTTTATCCTCTACTGACGCAACCGTGCTCCTCAGTGCGCGTCCTCTTATAGGATATTCTCTTCTCTCGGCCCGAAGAACACTAACCGGTCCTTCTATTTCCCTATCGGGAAATCTTCACCCACAAAAATATATGTGCGATCCCCTCTCTGCACTCAGAGCATCGGATTTCGCGACTTCGCGAGATCAGTGGTCAAACTTTGCACTCTCGGATCCCCGAGACCCGATACGAGTCAACGCTGACCCTTCCTTTACCCTATCGGGACTTCTCCTATCACGAGTTCGGCCCTTGCGGTGTCGAGTAACTCGATTCTCCGACTCCTGAGTCCCGATACACCGAAACCCCGATATGCTTGTGAGTTGACTTTTCATTGCCCATCACCTCAGTCAGGATTTTCGGAGTTCGCGGTATCGCGAGTCCTAACACAATTGGTTCAGGACTTTTCGCTGCAAATTCCTGATAGCTTGTGCCACCTGTCCTCCACTCGTCGAATTAGCTGTGGCCCACACTATTTACGTAGCTGTCAGGATATCGCGTATCGCAATATCGCGATTCCCGTTACAAGAATTTGGAGTTTCAATCCACGAAACCCCGATCCACGACATACATGTAGATCCAACGGCCCTCGTGACCTTGATCAACGGCTCCGTCCCTCCTGAGATTTGAACCTCTCGATACTTTCACTGTATCTTCCCTGCTCCTCTATGAGATCTGACGACTCACGGGATGTCGCGAATTCTCCTCGGAGAATACCGACCGTCCTTCCTTCCTGATAAAATCTATGAAATGGCTGAGTGTTCCTCCACGGAACTCCTCCGCCTGCTCACAAGATTTTGAAACTTGCTTGAACGTTTCACGGCACAACTTCTCTACTCTGTCCTTCAACAAATTTGAAGGCATATCCCTCGTGAGCTTTCCCACGAACTTCAAATCCTTCAGGAGACTCTTGCATGCACTCCTTGTGGAAAACCTTCAACTTTGACCAAGTGTTGAAGTCTTTCGACTCTGCGCACTCCTTGCAGCAGCAGTCTTCAATTCCCTTGCTCAGAATCGCAACTCTGAGTCTTAGCTTGGCCTGCGCACTCCTTGCACAGCTCCTATGCTCAACTGCACTTCTGGGAACTTAGAAAAAAAGTTATCTCTATCTGAACCCTCTGTCAACACACTCCTTGCGGACACTTCGACTGCACTCCTTGCAGGAATTCTCTGGCTCAAAATAGAGAAACAACTGAAACTAATTCCTCCTTCCTCTCAGACTTCAATTCAAACATGAAATCATATACACGACACATAAGCAAGTGTATAACAGGAAGTAGACATTCACGAGCATAACATTCAAAGATGCATACATAGAGAATATGAACACCATGAGTCTGAATCAATTTCCTTTTATTAATTCAAGATCTGTACATGGAGTCTGCTACACAGCTCTCTCTGTTTTCTCTTCTATGTTCTTCATACACTAATGCTCATAATAATGTTACAATGCACAATGAGGGTGTCTATATCCGTTTTCCTTCTAGCTCCTACAAACTGTCTAGTATAGAATTAAATTCTATTTACCTGCATTAACTAGATTAAATGCCTCCATCTACCTAAGGACGAGAACGATCCGTTCAAGGTCCATTTACAATATACAAGTGTGCTTTCTCTTAATGGCTCATTTAAGAGTTGCACAACAATTCCAAAGTGATTTTCAAAAATTTGTGCTAGAGCTCATCCAGTTGTCCTTCTCTTCTGCGTTGGCTCGCTTGACGTGGGCAATGCTCCTGCATCATACTCCCTCTCTTGAAACGTTTCATGGGCTCATGTCCATGATCTCGTGCATGGTCCGTCCATGCCTTTGAATTTCTGCTTCGTTCTCCCAGCTGGCATCTTCCACTGGATGGTTCTTCCATTTGACCAGATACTCGAAGTATTCCTTCCTTCTGGTCTTCGTACCCACTCGCTTATCTAGTATGTGCTCTATATGTGGCTTCTCTACAACTGGCATCTGCTTTCGCCACTGAATCACTGGTTTCTCATCTCCTGTTCCTACTCCCTCATCCTTATATGGGTACAAATCCGGGACATTTAATATCAGAGAAATTCCGATTCCATCTGGTAGTTCAATCTCATAAGCATTCGTCCCAAATTTCTTCAAGACCTTACATGGTCCGATTTTCTTCATCTTGAGCTTATTATATGTTCCTCTTGAGAACCTTTCCTTCCTCAAGTATGCCAGAACTAACTCACCAACCTCGAACTGAAGTTGTCTCTTCCATTGATCTGCTCTACGCTTATACTCTTGACTTGAGTTCTGCAACCTCTCCTTCACCTGGCTGTGAAGTTCCCTCATCGCCTCTGCGAAATCTTCTGCACTCACACTCCTAGTCGCAGTCTATTCTAAATATCGTACTTCAGAAACTCCCCTCGGCTACATACCATATACAATCTGAAATGGGGTTTTTCATGTGCTCCTGTTCACTGAGTCATTATATGTGAACTCTGCCTGCAGCAATATATTGTCCCAACTGCTGTGGTGCTATGTCACCAAGCTTCTCAGCAAGTCTCCCAGACTCTTGTTCACGACCTATGTTTGTCCATCCGTCTGAGGATGATACGTTGAACTAAACCTCAAATTAGTCCCCAACTTTTTCCATAACGTCCTCCAAAAATTCCCTATGAACTTCGTGTCTCTATCCGAAACTATGATTTTTGATAGGCCGTGAAGTCGAATGACTTCTTTGAAAAACAGGTTCGCGATATGAGTCACGTCACTGGTTTTCTGACATGGGATAAAATGTGTCATCTTGGAAAACCTATCTACCACCAAAAAGACAGAGTCAAAACCCCTTTGTGTCCTTGGCAATCCCAGTATGAAATCCATACTGATTTCATCCCATGGCCTCTCTGGTATGGGTAACGGTTGATACAAACCCACATTCTGTCTCCTTCCTTTGGAATGCTGGCAAATCCTGCATCTATCTACGAATCTCTTGAACTCTGATCGCATCCCCGACCAAAAGTATGATTCGCTCAGCTTCGCGAATGTCTTATCATGACCGAAATGTCTGGCCAATCCTCCACTGTGTTTTTCCTTCAGCAGATTCTCCCTCATGGAGCAATTTGGAATACACAGTTGATTGCCCTTAAAGAGTAATCCTTCCTGGATCATGTACTCGACTCACTGGCTCCTATCTCTGAGAACTAGATTCTCAACTGCTTCATACGGTTCTTTGAAATCCTAATCAGCTGCATACATGTCCTTAAGATCATCAAAGCCTAACGTCCTGACTTTGAACTCCTGCATCAGCAAACATTTCCTGCTCAAAGCATCAGCCACTTTGTTAGCAGTACCCGGAATATGATTAATTATAAATGTAAAATTCTACATGTATTCGACCCACTTAACATGCCTCTGATTCAACTTCTCCTGTTGAGTTACATATTGCAATGCATGGTTATCACTATATAAAAAAAATTCTTTCAGGATCAAGTAATGCCTCCACTTCTTCAGTGCCTGTATGATAGCATAAAATTCCTTGTCGTATGTGGAGTATTTCACCTTCGCCTCATTCAGCTTCTCGCTGAAGTATGCAATTAGCCTGTCATCTTGACTTAAGACCTCTCTTATTGCAAACCCGCTTGCATTGCATTTCACCTGAAATGTCTTCCGAAAATCCGGCAACACCAAAACCGGTTGTTCCGTGATCTTCTGTTTCAACAAGTTGAAACTCTTTTCAGCCTCTGCTGTCCAGTGAAAAGATTTATGTCTTTTCTTTACTGTATCCAGCATCGTTGCGCTGATTCCACTGAAGTTTCTAATGAAATTCCGGTAGAAACTAGCCAATCCATGAAAACTTCTCACCTCGAAAATATTCTTCGGTGATGGCCAATTCTTAATTACTTCCACCTTCTCTGGATCCATCCTCAAATTATCTGCAGAAATAACAAAACCAGATAAATGAGCTCCATCTTCATGAATGAATATTTCTTCATGTTTATCAACAACTTCTCCTGATGTAGCTTTCACATCACTGTAGCCAAATGCTTCAAGTGCTCAGCCACTGTTTTACTGAAAATTAGTATGTCATCCAAATACACGATGACAAATTTCCCGATGAACTCCTTCAACACTTCGTTCATCAATATCATAAAGGTACTTGGTGCATTTGTCAATCCAAATGGCATGACTAGCCATTCATACAACCCTTCATTGGTTTTGAAGGCTGTCTTCCACTCATCGCCTTCTCTCATGCGAATCTGGTGATATCCACTTTTCAAATCAATCTTTGAAAAATATTTTTCTCCACTCAAGCAATCTATCAGATCATCCATCCTTGGCAATGGAAACATGTACCTGATGGTTATTTTCTTGATCGCCCTTGATTCGGTACACATCCTCCAGCCTCCGTCTTTCCTCGGACTGAGTATTGTTGGAACAACACATGGACTCAAGCTCTCTCTGACCAATCCTTTGTCCATCAAATCCTGGACTTTCCTTTTAACTTCCTCATTCTCTTGTGGTGCCAATCTGTACGTAGCTTTGTTTGGAAAACTGGCTTCTGGTTTGAGGTCAATATGATGACTCACACTCCTCATCGGTGGCAACGAACGAGGTAATTCGTCCACGACTATGTCAGCGAACTCTTCCAGCAATTCCTAAATTTCTCTTGGCAAATCCTCCACTCTCGTGCTAGTTAAAACAATTTTCGGTTTCCTAACCACAAAGAATTGTGGATCTTCTTTCTTCTTCACCTCCGTAAGAATTTCCTTCCCACTCATGAGAAGTACAGTGTTACTTACCTCTAGTTTCACCTCTTTATCCTTAATCGGAAGCAACATATGGGTTCTCCCATTCTTCTCCAGGGTATCTGTGTTCATTCTCCCGTCATGAATCACATTTATGTCATATTGCCATGGTCTTCCCAGCAATAAATGACAAACACCCATAGGAATAACATCACACAAGATCTTATCATTATACCCTCCTATCTTGAATTCAACTAAACATTGTTTAGTGACAGTTACCTGATGTCCTTTCTACAACCAGGAAATTCTGTACGGGCTTGGATGATCAATCATTTCCAGCTCCAGCTTCTCCACCATATCGGTTGAAATAAGATTATCAGTGCTTCCATTGTCTAAAATAACCTTGCACACCCTGTCCTTGGTTTTGCAAGCAATCCAGAATAATCTGCTCCTCTGGATTGAACTCTCCACCTCCTTCTCGGGTGTCAAAAGAGCTTTTCACATCATAAGCGATCTTCTGCCTTCAGCGTCTTCTGCCTCAACATCCCTCCTCTGTGCTTCGGTGATGTGAGCTTCTCCAATCTCCTTCTTTTTATATAGACACTCGTAATATGTGTGCCCATTCTTTCCACATGTGAAGCATGTAATTACTCCACCTCTTCCTCTTCCTCTACCTCTGGTACGAGGAAATAGGTTATTATCAGCGTATCCTCTGCTCTACTCTGTATGCTGCCCTCTCTGCTCAGCATATTTTCCACGCTGTGAACTTCCACCTTTCTCAGTGTGAGTTTGAGGTTTCTTCCAATCTTCCTTGGGCTTTTGGCTTCTGTCCTGGGCAACAGACTTGCCTCTTGTCTGAATTCTGCCTCGACCTCTCTGACCTTGTTTTTGGCTCAGCTTCTCCTCATCTTTCAGAGCCAATTGATAAGCATCTTCCACCGTTCGGATGGTTAGCATGCTTATTTCATCCTGAATGTCATATCTCAGACCATTCAGATATCTAGCAACCTTCTCATCATCGCTCTCCCGATGACTTGCCCTGATGTTCAGTCTGTAGAACTCCTTAGTATATTCTTTCACTGTCATCATATTCTGTCTCAGGTTCTGCATCCTCCTGAACAAAGTGATTTGATAGTCCCTGGGGATGAATTTCGCCTTCATCTTTGCGATCATTCTGTCCCATCTCTTGATCTTTTGCTTGCCCTTGCAGTGTCTCTCAGCTTGTAGCTCATCCCACCACAATGCTGCATGTCCTTTCATTCTTGTGACTGCATGCCTGACTTTCTTGTCCTCTTTGACTTCTTCGTAGTCAAAGTAATGGCCGAGAGCTCTAATCCAATCTAGAAGCTCCTCTGCATCCAAGTTTCCCTCGTAAACTGGAATGTCCATCGTCGCCCTAGCACCCATCCTTGCAATGGCTTTTATTACACGTTCACTCGCTGCATCTTCAGCTGCAACTTCCTCTTCATGTTCAGCCTCAACCTCATTTTCGAAATCACTAAGATCCCCCACACCGGCTGTGCATCTTTGTGCTGTCTCCATGTATTCGAGTCTTTCTCAGAGATCACGCATTTGTCTCTCCATTACTGGATCTGTTATCTGCCTGCCCATTCTTCTCAGCATTTCCCTATCCTCTGGTTTGGGTGATTGTCTCTCTCTTCTTAGTGGCATGGTGAATTCTCTTTCTCTACTACAGAAAGAAAAGACTCTTTCTGTGCTCTGATACCACACTGACGCAGCCATGCTCCTCAGTGCGCATCCGCTTACAGGATCTTCTCTTCTCTCAGCCCGAAGAACACTAACTGGTCCTTCTATTTCCCTATCAAGAAATCTTCACCCACAAAAATCTCTGTTCGATCCCCTCTCTGCACTCGGAGGATTGGATTTCGTGACTTCGCGAGATCAATGGTCGAACTTTTCACTCTCGGATCCCTGAGACCCGATACAAGTCAATGCTGACCCTTCCTTTACCCTATCGAGACTTCTCCTATCACGAGTTCGGCCCTCGCGGTATCGAGTAACTCTATTCTCTGATTCCCAAGTCTCGATGTGCCGAAACCCTGATACGCTTGCGAGTTGACTTTTCAACGCCCGTCACCTCAGTCAGGATTTTCGAAGTTCGCGGTATCGCGAGTCCTAACACAATTGGTTTGGGACTTTTTGTTGTGAATTCCCGATAGCTTGTGCCACCTGTCCTCCACTCGCCGAATCAGCTGTGGCCCACACTATTTACGTAGCCATCGGGATATTGTGTATCGCAATATCACGATTCCCGTTACAAGAATTTGGAGTTTCAATCCACGAAACCCTGATCCATGACATACGTGTAGATCCAACAACCCTCGTGACCTTGATCAGTGGCTCCGCCCCTCCTGAGCTTTGAACCTCTCAATACTTTCGTTGTATCTTCCCTGCTACTCTGTGAGATTTGACGACTCACAGGATGTCGCGAATTCTCCTCGAAGAATACCAACCATCCTTCCTTCCTCATGAAATCTATGAAATGGTTGAGTGTTCCTCCACGAAACTCGTCCGCCTACTCGCAATATTTTGACACTTGCTTGAACGTTTCACGGCACAACTTCTCTGCTCTATCCTTCAACAAATTTGAAGGCCTATCCCTCCTAAGATTTCCCATGACCTTGCGGCAAATCTTCAACTTTGACCAAGTGTTGAAGTCTTTCGACTCTTCGCACTCCTTACAACAGCAGTCTTCAATTCCCTTGCTCAGAATCACAACTCTGAGTCTTATCTTGGCCCGTGCACTCCTTACATGGCTCCTATGCTCAACTGCACTTCTGGGAACTTAGAACAAAAGTTATCTCTATCTGAACCCTCTGTCAACGCACTCCTTGCGGACACTTCGACTGCACTCCTTGCAGGAATTCTCTGGCTCAAAATAGAGAAACAATTGAAACTAATTCTTCCTTCCTCTCAGACTTCAATTCAAACATGAAATCATATACACGACACATAAGCAAGTGTATAACATGAAGTAGACATTCACGAGCATAACATTCAAAGATGCATACACAGAGAATATGAACACCATGAGTCTAAATCAATTTCCTTCTATTAATTTAAAATCTGTACATGGAGTCTGCTACACAACTCTCTCTGTTTTCTCTTCTATGTTATTCATACACTAATGCTCATAATAATGTTACAATGCACAATGAGGGTGTCTATATCCATTTTCCCTCCAGCTCCTACAAATTGTCTAGTCTAGAATTAAATTCTATCTACCTACATTAACTAGTTTAAATGCCTCCATCTACCTAAGGACAAGAGCAATCCGCTCAAGGTCCATTTACAATATACAAGTGCACTTTCTCTTAATGGCTCATTTAAGAGTTGCGCAACAATTCCGAAGTGATTTTCAAAAATTTGTGTTGCCGCTCGTCCAGTTGTACTTCGCTTTTGCGCTGGCTCGCTTGACGTGGCCGATGCTCCTGCATCATCTACATAGAATGGTGTGACCATGATACAATTTGTCTTGTACTTGAGATATGATATGTACAACAAAGATACTACAAAATTATATTTCCATGTCCAGAAACATATCTCAGTAGTTTTCCATGGAAAACCAAAATCTTGTGCCATGGGCACAAGAGTCTTTGTAGAGGATAAATAACATGTATTTCCATGGGTGGAAGCATATCTGGATACTTTTCCATGGAAAACCAAAAATCGTTTAGCTATGGCCATGCAATTTTGTAGTATTTTGTGGCTTGTAATATATTTTGGGTAGGGAAAAAAATTATATAGATGGGGAAGTGCAAAGGTTCATGTTACTGCCTATATTTTATTCTGTTCGTTAAGTCTCATTTACTTTATGTACATATTACTTGTTCTCCAGCTCATACCATCTTCCATTTATGTTCATTGTATTTTGTGCATTCGCACATTCAAACAAACAAAATAGTTGGAGAAAACGATGGAGTCTTGACTGCATCCGTTGAAGAGGAGATAGAAAGGTACATGCTTGTATTGTTATCTCATATTGTGTTGTTTTTTATTTCATTTATTGTCTGTGTATGTGTTCACCTAGTTTATTGTATGTAGATGTTGTGTACCTTCCTACATTATAACTTGTCTTCATTACATGTCTTCCTGCATATTAACTTCCTTCATGTCCGTTGTATTTTTCCTGCATTCCTACATTTAAACAAACATAATTGTTGGAGAGTACGATGGACTTTTTGGCGTGAATGTAGACAAGGAGTTACAAAGGTGGATACCTGTACTCTTATTTCATATTATAGTGTTCAATATTTCATTTACTGCCTGTATATTTCTTGTGCTTGTTATGTTTCTTTGCACCTTTATTATTATTATTATTATTATTTACCTATATGTATATACTACGTATCTTTCTACTTATTCTCGTGTGAATCATATTCTGTTTTCTATTACATTGAAATAAATAGAATTGATTTTCTTTCTTTTACATGTTTATCTTCATACTAACTTGCCTTCATGTCCATTGTATATTCGACGTTGCTAACTTGGAAGAAACGGGTTGGTTGGATAGGAAGATGAATTGTTATGTGCAATAGCAGAGGGTTTTGTGGTACAATCTTCGAAAAGGTATACCAATTGTGCTATTAAATTAAATATACAACTGGGTGGGGCCATATAATATTATACTAGAAAATGATTACTTGGAAGCAATGGGATGTTGTGCCCTCCCCATTTATAGTTTTTCCATTTTCTATTGTCCCTTTTGCTTTCTAATTTCTCTTCTTACTGGTCTTTATGAAAATGCCTTGGTGCACCAGTTGGTGGACTAACGGGTTCACATTTATGGTCACGCTTATACCTTATTCCATACTTACCCAGTTTTTCAATTTTGAGTGTTGAGTTGGTGGGTTCAATATTTCTCCCCTAGATTATGGGGGTTCGTGATATACAGATTGGCCTTCGTGCCTCGCCATTACATATTTTTCCAGTCAAAATATCAGAGGCATACAATTTGACCCTCGGGTCCTCATGTATCCTAAGTATATCCCTTTACACCGTATTTTGTATTCTGTCTCCTTCGACCTTGCATGTGACATTAAGAACTATTATGGACAGTATACAATGAATATTCTTGTTTAGTCCTTATGATGTTCATCTACACATGCTTGCATCAGAAAAATTTGGACTAGTGACATGGCCATGAGCAGTCAGTCATCCCAGATGTTAACTCCCAAAATCAAACCATCCTTTTGGTTGATTTTTGTAGTGGATAGCATGGCTATCGGTAGTGTCCTCAAGATATTTTTGAGTTTTTATAGCTGAAAAATTTAGGTTTTGGTTTGTCTTAAGGAAATAATTTGAACCATAAAGTCTTCTTTCCAAAATTTTCATTTTTCACTTTCCTCAGCTAACGTGTGTCCAAAAGTTGATTGTGCACTATGGAAAGTATCGACTTTCAGTAGCTAAGGAGATCTTTTCATTAGCCGATGCGCTGTTGAAAGTGGTAAAATTCAAAAGGTCCAACAATCAAGTTCGCGGGTGGCGCGTTGTGGAAAGTACATGCTTTCCACAACTATGAAGCAGTTTTTTATAATGTGGCGTGTTGTTGAAAGTGCATACTTTCTGCAGCTAACAGGATTTTTTCACAGAATCGCGCGCTGGTGAAAGTTGCAAGCGAACAGTTGACAGAGGTGTTTTCCACGGGCTGTTGTTGAAGAAAGAGGGAATCACATGCGTGATATCCACGTCTGGAGGTGATGATGATATGATCATCCCACATCAGGTAAATCCAAGGCATGCGCTGATGAGAGTGGGCAATGATAGTAACTAAATTATGTATGTCAGAATATGACTGTAATTCGAATCCGGCCCAGAACTCACGCTCAATACTCATGACATCCGGGATGGCAAGTTCATGTTCGGCGATGCAGGTACAAAGGAGGTACTGTCGGCCTGACAACATCAAATCAAACAATGGTTTTCATATCACAAATCATTTTCGGAATGCTGTCGAAGTTTTCATTTCTTTCAAAACAGAGCCAAAGCCTGAACTTCTTTCAATAGCGCAAAACTTCGGCTCGACTAGGCAGTTACATGGGTTATAATTGTCAAGTTTTTCGAGCTACAGAATGGTGAGAAAACGCAGTGGCACTCTACTCAAAAGAGAGCTGGATAATTTGTCCTTTCTACAATCACATCCCGAAGTCCAGATGCATTTTTCGAATGCAGGATGTATGGAATTCGTCGAAAAGTTGCAAGTTGGGTGCCACCAGGCTACAGCAGAAGCCTTTGCCAATACTTTCGATGGAAATAAAGCTCGCATCGGATCCATGGAAATCAAAGTGGATGAGGTTGTCATCGCCGCAGCTACAGGTTTGCCAAGAACTGGTCAGAGCTGGTTTAAAACCACTGCTCCCAAAAATTTGGATTTCAGAATTTATTTGAAAGAGGGATATAGGCACAAAGCATGGAGAAAAGGTATGCTTGTTTCATATCTAGATGAAGAATGGAAAGAATTATTCAAAGGTATCCAATTGTACATCACCTCAGAGGGAAGATATGATAAACTAATGATGTACCACTTTAAACTCCTGGATCATTTCACAGGCAAAACCCCTATTAATTTGCCTTATTTCTTATATCAAAGTTTGACTAAGGTATGAAAGAGAATTAGAGCTCAACCCTTGAGCGTGAAAACTACTTTGTGTCACCTCGGCCTCATAACATTGATTATCCTGGAGGAATTGAAACAACAGGGGAGGAGCTGGGAGAACTTTCTGTTCTGGGAAGGTTTTGAAATCCAGAATCAGACTGCAAATGAACAGTTGAAGGGTTCAATGAAACAATCATCTCCTCAAAGCAGCTCAAGAAAAAGAAGGGCCTTTCCAGGACCTTTAGAGGACAGAATATCCGGAAGGAAGCCTCATAGGTTGAAGAGAAAGTTGAACTTTGAGAAGACTACAGAGCAGACTACACAGCAGAATACAAGACATCCTACAGAGCAGAGTACAAGGAATAATATACTTAACTTGCCCTATTCAGATTCAGAATCTGAGCAGCAAGACCAATGCCTTGTCATCAAGAGTTCTGAGCAGTCAGCTGAGTGTGCACAGAACTATGAAACTTTCA
>SNQJ01S0127276.1:0-10008 GCA_010110895.2 Picea sitchensis | reverse complement strand
ATAATGATAGAATTCTACTTTAAGATTGTAAATGTTGTTATTTAAGTTAATGTCTAGTTGGGTGGATGATTTTGATTAACATAGACTTGACCGATTAGGTTGTGTTAAAGATTAAAATTTGATTGGTAAGTAAGGAATGGATTGCAAATTTTAGACTCGCTAGATTGAATTTTAATTAAGGATAGAGGGCATTTATAATTATGGTTTTAGTATTGACCACTTAGATTTGCAAAATTATTTGTATTAACGTTTATTTAGCGGACACATTATTGTCTAATTGTAACTTGACGTGCCCTGTTAGAATGGACCTCTTGTTAAAATTGAATGTAATCATAGACTGGTTAGACTAGGTGATTGGTGGGGGAAGGGATGATGTCGTGTGGGCTGGCATCACCCCTTGTCTTCATCCTCTTGTGTCTTGTCAACCTTTGTGTGGGGTAGGTATAGTCTCCGAGTCAGTATTCGGTTCCTAGCTCATCGCATTTGTTTTTAGTCTTGGTCCCTTTTGTTTTGCGCCAAGTTTATTAACACATCTATCACCCGAGGAACAAAATGATTCTTGATGAGGGGATCATGGCACACCCTGGGAATAGCGGCGAACAAGATCTTGGATGGAGTAGGTTCTTTTGTGTGAGTGCTAATGAGCGTGCAAGTTTCTCTTGGAACAAGGGCGGAATGCTTTCAGGCGTTAGGTCTGCGCGCCTTGAGGTTCTAGTATTGTTCGTCTAGGACGTGATGTCGGGATGGGGGTGTTGTCCCTTATCTTGTTGGCGTGGTCGTGTTTGTGTCGGAAGGGTAGTCGTCCTCCTTGTTATTTTGCGCATGTTTTCGAGTTGCCTTGAGCCGGTGTGTGGTGTCATAGTAACTTGTTTCCTAGACAGTGTGCTAGCGTTCGTCGTTAGTGGTGTGATTAAACTGTTGTCATCGTTGCCTTCTTGCCTCTTAAATCCTGGAAAAAAAAATTGCTTCACTCGTTGTCATAACGATGGGGTCATTACAGTGTAATTCTAACGTAATGGGAATGTACACCTCACTTCACTATAACACCTCCATGTAGTCTATAGGAGAACTTATTGGACATTCTCTTCTTAATCTACACACGAATTAAATTGACTAGATGCGATGCAATCTCCTTTAAAATCTCACGTGTATAATTGAGGACAAGCTCGTTGAGTTTACAAGTGTTGCAGAAGGCTATGGAGCGCAAGCCATGTTGAACCAACTCTGCAAAGATGTGTGAAGCCTCTACAATGGGACTAGAACGTTTCAAATTTGTTTATGTAGTAATTGGATCTTTCATTTTGACATATTTTCGTGTCTTTGGCTTCCGCATTGCTGATTGTTGATGGTCCAAACAGACTAAAGGATTCGAGAGGAGGAAAATATTTGACCCACAAGGACTTCCATCCTCTAGCACCACTCGTACTTATCACAGATTAGCAAGTTCCATGGCATGTTCACGAGGATTTGCAAAATTTGCACTACTTATGATGAAAGTTGGAGTAGTTCCATACAAATGACGACATATCTGGTGCATTCTTCGCAAAATGAGTGTAATGTGACGTCTAAATGATCCTTTATATGTATGGGCTTCATCAATGATTACAAACCTGTGATTAGAAAAAATAGGCTCAAACTTCTTGTGAGATGGAAATATTGACATATGAAACATATTGGATTTCATGGTGCATCCGCTACTTCAGGACATTCGAGACATTGGACGCTTCGCATCTCATCCAATACCCAATCCTTCACATCATTTCTCTCTTATATAATTCCTTCAAATGATGACTTCTCTTTGGTGATGCTCCTCCACGCCACCAGTCTCCACAACAAGGTCGCCATGCTCTCACCTAATCAACATGGGGCTCCTACTCGAACAACAACATTACAATAACATCTGGAATTGAGAGACGTCAATCTCATCTTCTTCACCAACGTTATGCCACGTCTCTTCTGCGACTTCATGTTTGACACTTCTAATAGCGACTACCTCTACATGCAGACAACTTTCACACAGCGGCGATACAACAATTCCTTCATGAAGGCACCTCTTTTCTTCAGCGATTCAAAAAATTACTCATGCAGGATTGGCGGAAAGCATGTGTGAGAGGCACAATACACGTTGGATGAAAGTCTGCACAACACATGACAAATTATCTCTTCGATAGACTTTTAGCGACGACTTCTCTTCATTGCGGACACACTACACAAATAGAATACTTTACTCTCGCGAGGGAGTCACGCCTAGACCATCAACTCTGATACTATCATAAAAAGGGATGGTACATAAATATTCAATTACTTGTTAAATATCAATACATTGGACTCTATTATATAAAAGGGATAGTACATAAATATTCAATTACTTGTTAAATATCAATACATTGGACTCTATTATATAAAGTGCACAAGTTTTTATCAGTTCTAACTTATTCCAAAGATAAATGGAGAGGTTGAAAGAATATCTCAACCACACATCAAACTAGGATCTCACAAATCCAACTCTCTAACAACCTCTTAAGAATAGGATCATGCAACTCAAGTAGAGATTAGCTCTACTTCTCAATACATTAGCAAGCATATTAAATAAATAAAAATTATATATTTCAACACTTCTTTCATTCTATGATTAACTTAGTGTTTGATATTTTTATTCTTAGATTGTATTTTTGTTATTTTCTCATTCTCAAAATTTCATTTTTTATTTTTCATTTTGAATAATTTCATTTTTATGTTATTTATTTTTAATTAATAACATTTTAAATTTCCTATAATAACATTTTAAATGTAGTTATTAAGTTTTATTACTTATATATAAAAACAAACAAAATTACATATATGTTAAAGGCATTCAATAATGCGTAAAGTCACCAAAAGTGCTTCATATTTATCTTTTTATTCCTTAATAGAAAATTAATATGTACTTGTAATATCAAATATGTTTCATAAGTGAAAAAAGAATAAAGAACATAATTTACATAATTCAAAATAAAAACCTAAAACTATCTTCTCTTAAACATAAAGAAAACTGAATAACATTTAAAATTCCCTCTTAAAAATGATTTTTTAGAAGTGTTGTTAAGTTGTGTTATTCAATGTTATATTCATTTTAAGTTTTTGTTTTTATTTTTTTTAAAACAAAATGTATTATTTTATTAAAAATAAACAAAATTACATAAGCATATGTCAAAGGCATTTAATAATGCACAAAATTACTTAAGCACAAGTTCTTCATATTTAATAATGCAAAAAAGTTACTTAAACGCAAGTTCTTCATATTGTTTAACAAAAAACTAAAATGTATTGGTAATATGCAAAAAAGTTACTTAAACACAAGTTCTTCATATTGTTTAACAAAAAACTAAAATGTATTGGTAATATTAAGTATGTTTCATAACTTAAAAATGCATATAATTTATATAGTTCAAAACAAAATCCCGAAACTATCCTCTCTTAAACAAAAATCTAGAAAACTAAAATGTATTGGTAATATTAAGTATGTTTCATAATTTAAAAAGGCATATAATTTACATAGTTCAAAATAAAATCCCGAAACTATCCTCTCTCTTAAACAAAAATCTAGAATAGTATAAAATTAGAGCCAACATTCATGAATATATTTAATTGTCTATAAATATAATTCAAGTTACTCCCTCAAAATCTAATCAATCTTTTGATAGTCCTTTTTCTATTATGTTTTTATCTTTTTTTTTTATTGTTGTTTTGTTTCCTAATCATTGAATAATCATTGAATAACTAGGAGTGAGCTACCAAATATTTAAATTTTTCATACCTCAAAATTTTGCAAAATATGTTGGAATACTCAGAGGGGGTGAATTAGTATGAGCACTTTTACCATTGTTAATCAAAATATATAAACTTCAACTTAATAAACAATATATCATCAATATAACGTTAGTGTATCATGAGCATATAAACATAAGCAACACCACATCAAATATACAATACACCAAAATTTACATGGAAACCAAAGTGGGAGAAAACCACAGAATGCTTTCTTATCTATCAAAGAATACATTCATTGGAAGCACCAACTTCCCAATTCTCCAGTGGCAACTGGAAGGAGGCTATGACCCCCTATTTAGAGGATCCAACCTAAAGGAATATACAACTCCATGAATTCCCTAGCTCCAACCAAAAGGAGGCTACAACCCTTTGATTCTTAGGCTCCAACCTGAAGGAAGATACAACTCCATGAATTCTTTGGCTTCGACCAGAATTAGGCTACAACCCCCTAATTCAAAGGCTCCAACTTGAAGGAAGCTCCAACTCCTTGATTCTCCGGATCCAACTGGAAGGAGGCTACAACCCCATTTCTTTGGCCCGTCCTACCTCCCTAAAATATAAGTGTAGAACAACTGTCACTACCACAATCATTGCCACTGTCACATCAACTTGTAACCTGTCAACCTATCATTGTATCCAACCTTTCATTGTCAGCGATACTCAACCAGATCCTCTCACATGGATTATATACCAAGTACACCTCTTAACTAGATGCCCAACATAGCTAAAACATGCCTCTACTAAGCATGTACCAATATCACCAACATTCCATCACAAGATATGTTTCTCAACCATGTACCAAAGATGAAAGGAATAAGTGAGAGTTCAAAGAACTGATGAGTCTACAGATGAAGAGGAAGACTACTCTGCATTAGGAAGGATTCCTCCATTGTTCTGATCCATTCAGATTGGAGATTCCCAATAAATATGAATATTGAAAAGTGGGAATCAGATCAATAACTACTATAGATCAAATAACCACCCTTTGAGTAGTTTGAAGTATTTGAATAGACAGATTTATAGTAGTCAGATAACACAAGTACAAAATGACATATGAGTCCGCATTATGGAAAGTTGAGTAGAAAAATTATGGACAACTTATGACATATCAACATAGATGGATACTTGGCAAGTACAAAAACTTTGGTCAGGGAAGACATGCATAACAATGTATTTACAATTGGAATCAGTGGAATCAATTGGAATTATTTGGTCATAGAAAATAAAGCAGAGAAAAGCACAATAGAACAGGGAAAGAGAAACCTACAACATAAGCTATATCATCAGAGGGGCATTGTTGAACAATATGGTCATGACAGATCATTTGAATTCAAGAAATTTTGAATTATTTTTATATATCAGAGAGTTACAAGAGGAAGTACCAATGGAAAATTAGCAAGCACTAGAAGAGAGGAAAGGAAACACTTATAGGTATCCCTACATTTATATGACATCTTGCAGAGAAGTCAAGGGAAGAGAAATAATCAATAGATTCATAAAGGAAGATCAGTGGCATACAGACAGGGGGAATTATCCTTTTGTCCATGATGTCAAAGAGAGAGAAACAAAAATATCAAAAGAGTCAATCACATGAAATCAGAGAAGGATTGTTTAGAGAAGGTATACTTTTAGAAGGAATTACTCTTTGATATCAAAAGAGAAGAAGAATTTCCAGAGAAACAAGAGGAGAGAAACATGTGAAGAGAAAGAACAAGGGAATTGAAATAAAGAGAGATAACAGAAGCATGAAGATAGGGGGATCATCCCCAAGGAGACAAACCATTTTCCATTGATGTGAAAGAGGGTGAGTGAGAAACATTGATGAATAGAAATGGCCACAAGGGGAGCATGAGTGTTTCCATTCGTGGTGGCATGAATGTTGGTGTTTCCATCAATGCCAAAGGGGGAGAGTGTTGGAAATTTTGTTTGGACAATTGGTTGTCATTGATTTCAACCCTTGGAGAAGTCTGTAATACCTAAATATATGGTTTATATTGATGGTGAGTTAGTTTCCATTGATGGAGTGGTTCATGTCACTAAATGCGATGGGTGCATGCGATGAAGCCTACATGAAACCCCATAGGTGTTGTTATGGTACCCAAATTTGGTTGAGGAATATGGACATGAAAGACAGTTTAAATTCATGTAAGATACACACATATGGATATTATGTTTCATGTCATTTCCGATGATAGGTGGTATGCGGTTCCTCATAGTTGAGGAGTTATAAGATCATGAAGTTGGAAGCCCCAAAGATGCATTAAGAAGCCACTAATTGGTTACAATATGGGTTACGAAGTCCCTAATTGGTTGCAAGCCATTAACGAAAGGTTAAAGTGGTTATAAAAAGAAAATTGAAGAAGCCCTAAAGATAAGGAAAGATGTTGATTAGAAAAATCATATATACACCTTAAGAAGTCACTCATAAGTAAATTCGCACACACATTCTATTGAATATCTTATATGTGAGTAAGTGATTCTTATCTGAGGTAACGAAGGATATATGAGGTGAATTTAAGAGGGAACATGAAATAAACAAGGGAAAAATTCCAAGGGAGGACGAAGTCTTGTGATGATGTGTTTCAATGTATGTTATTTAAAGGTCATGTTACCATTTTCGTTATAACTTAATTTCTAGAATGATTCAAATAGAGAAAATTGGAGGAAGATTAGAAGGCGTGTCAAGGTACTTGTGGTAAAATTTTCAGTTTTTGTGTCATTTTATTTTGAGAGATACACTCTATGGAAAATAGGTTTTTTGGCTCATCCTTAAACTAGGCTCAAACAAGTGTTCTAGGTAAACAAGTCATAAATTATTCATAGAAGATCAAAAATTATTGAGACCAAACGCATTGGATATAATACTTTGCATAGTATGTTTTGTAGTATTTTCAGATATAGATATCGAATATTCTGTTCATGACATGCTTGACAAGTTTACTCTCTAGAATAATCCAGAATTGAGTAAGGTATGTCATTTTTTCTATAACTCCTTTTCTAGGTTGTTTCGAGTAGTGAAACTTCGAGGAATTACAAAGAAGATATTGAAGTATATTTGGTACAATTTTCATACCTTTATTCAGTACAAGTACAGAGTTATTCTTGTTGAAAGTTAGGGTTTGTGACTAATCCAAAAACTATTCTCGTGAGACTGAGGTAAAGTTTGATGAATATGTTATTCTCATGTTGTTGAAGTTGAGGAAGGTCTGCAGGTATGTCATCAAATACAATAGGTATGTTACAGATTTACATGTATGTTTATATGCATGTTTTGAGGGTTACATGTTGATGATGTTATGATCCATGCTTGAGGAAATTATTTGGTATATTTTTGAGGAATTGGCACATGCTTGAGGCACATATTAGGTGCATGGTTAAGGCATATACTTGGTATATGATCTTGGTTGTTTGGAACTTTGTTGAGGCACTTCATTGATCATATTTTGTGGTACATGGTGTGTGGCATGATTGAGACATATCATGAGTGATATGTTATATGGTTGCGGCACTATTGAGATCATTTCATGTTTCTGGGTTTTTCTGCCTCGGTCTATCCTCCCAACTTTTTTTTTCCATTTATTTTCCCTCTTATACACCTCCCCTTGTTTCCCTCTTTATTTTATCCTTTCTTCTCTCTCTTTCTAGTTACTATACTTAGTCATATTTCAGTGATCGATGGATTCACGGGTTGGTGGACCTTCATCTCCATCCACTTTCCCATGTCATAAGTCCGCTGCTACACCTAGACATTTTTCAATTGTGTGGGTTCATGGGTTCAATCCCTCATCCTCCAAGTTATGTGACCTTCACTTTGCACCCTAGGTTCTGTGATCTACATTTTGACCATCATATTTGTCGTGGGTACCAAGCTCCAACGGGTTTTTTTTTTTCATGCAAGTCCGACTGACCGTCTTTCTACACTTAGGATATTTTTTATCATCCATAATCGCAGGTTGGCAGGTTCACGGGTTGTCAGGTTCATGAAAAGTTCCATATTCAAACACTCTCTCATGTGTCCCTGCCATTTTGTTGCTTTTCCCAATATGCACTAAGTGTTCTTTAATGATAACAATTGTTGTGTTGGCTCTGAAAAGATTGTCATAAATGGAGAAAGGATCGAGGAATTACTCATTAAATTGATTTAAATATCCATTTTCCAAGGGATTAAATTATCATTATCTCTTTGAAAAGATTTATTTGAGGTTATTATCCAACTGAATAAATAGTCCCGTCAACCTATGGCAGCGTCATCTAGACAACAATTTTTTGGTGATACTTTAAATATCTTTGGTCGTGAAGACCAGAAATTCTAGTGGTCGAGATAATATTCATATTATTACTCTCCTCCTGAACAGAAAGACGTAATTTGTGCATCTGGAATCACTCTTGTTGGGTGTGTTCCTGAGGTTTTTTATTGTAAATAACTTGTTGCATCGTGTGTGGAAAAGTATGTGCCAAGTCAAAAAATTATACAGCTCCAGGATCGTTCTTAGATTTCTCTTTCACTGCAAGTTTTTAGCAATATGTTAAATTTGTCGGAGTCTATGCTTAGTTTTAAAGGTGAATATTGCAGAGAATTCTTGAAGAATCATAACAATGGGCTTGAGCTCCTACCTGATTATTTGGAGAATCCTGCATATATCCAAGTAGAAATAACCATAATCCATGTTTATTCTTTTTAAAACCCCTATTGATAAATTTCATGGTTGTTTACAAGTTTCACAGGTCTGGAAAGCATTGCTTCTGTCTCTCACATGATTTTATATATTTTGTATTTTGCAGTGCAAGAACATGACATCTTTGACCAGGGAAAACTGATTTCTATCGAAATATCGTCGCACTTATCACACTATAAAAAGGATAGAAAATTATTTATGGTTTATTATCTGATATTTTCTATTGTGGATTGTTGTCAATTCACAAAATTAACCATAACTAAGAGGGTGAATCATGAAATAGAATCAGTTACCTTTTGGTATCAAGAACTATGTAGACATAAGATCCCTCTCTATTTTTATGAAGTTTATAATGAATTTGGTTCATTTTTCAAAAGGTTGTTGTTGGGAAAAATACTTCAAGGATATCTGACCAAGATACAAGATTCCTAGAGAAAAAAGGAACAATAGAACAAATGGAGAATCACGGTGTCGTAAGGATATTCTGCTCCAAAAAAAATCCTTATTTTCTCTCGTATCATGTATTTGACTATTGGAATAATGATTCATATTCTAGATGTAATTGTTTTTAGTAGTATTGATATTTGTTATGTCTCAAAAGTATAATTAAGGTTAGGAAATATATTTGAGAGATTCATGGAGTGATTATTGGAGAGATTGTCTATAGTTTTTAGGAGAAGATGATATCCCGTAACATCTTCTCTCATTTTATAAATTCATGCTTTGGTAATGAGAAATTTTGAGCTGAGTGTTCATTGTTATTGGATTATTTGCTCCATTATTATGCTGGTGTATTTCTTAATTTGGTATCAAAGAAAGGTTGTGAGGGTTTGAGAGATGAGATGCATGTCTTATTAAAGCGTTGGGTTTCCTGCAAAATTGGATCGCACATAGGGTTTCTTTACTGGAATCTTTGACAGTATATGAACGTGGCGTACAAACGTGATTGAGGTTTACATAGTTTGGACTGGTGAAAGTTTTCATGGAATGAGGAAGCTTGGTGTGGAGAAAGTGCAAGTGATGGTACATCCGACGACATACTGTTGTGATCTGTGGAGCGTTTGTGTGCTGTTGAAAAATGTGCTACGGACAATTTGGGCATGCTGAATATCCGCACTGTCAACAGTAATGTTGAAAACAAACCATTTCTCTGGAGGAATTCGGTCTGGAAGCAACTTCTAGATTGGACGGACATTAGCTTTAAAGTATATTGCTACCAGTATAGAATCAACCTCACAATGTTTACACTTATTTGACACCACAAAGTATGTCCATACATTTCCGAACCACTTCATATTCACAATACAGTACCTAAATTTGATCATGTCTTTGAGCGAGGTAATAGTAACTAGAATCACAGTGGTCTCAGAAATTCCATGACAGTAACATGCGACTGTGTGTACTACTGGTATGAAAAGTTTCAAATAATGATGACAAGAAAGATTTAAAGGAAATTATTAAGAAGGATAATGAAGCACTTTCACTTATAGGGAGCACAGATGAAGAATATATATTTACAAGA